>CAXIQD010000214.1:0-52120 GCA_964030785.1 Siderastrea siderea | reverse complement strand
CAAAAGCACCCCAGATCCCGTTGCGGCACCAAAAAACGTTCAATTTGGCACTATTTTTATCGAATTTGGCGATACTAAAAAGTGCTGCACTTTTTCAGGGCTTGAATTAGCCCCCAAAAGCAGAAAAAGCTAATTGGCGCTCTCAGCTGCATGCAC
Source organism: Siderastrea siderea (assembly GCA_964030785.1). Classification (NCBI taxonomy): domain Eukaryota; kingdom Metazoa; phylum Cnidaria; class Anthozoa; order Scleractinia; family Rhizangiidae; genus Siderastrea; species Siderastrea siderea. Next base: position 51,964 of record CAXIQD010000214.1, on the reverse strand, counting down.
AAAGGTCCCAAATGCATTCAATCCCTCTGGGACCATCCAAAAAAAATTCCTTTTGTGCAAAAGCACAAAGAAGGCGCGATATGTGCGATCCTTAGGGAAAAAACCCCATTTTTGGCCTTCCCAGAGGCTAAAAAGGGTGTTGTTAACTGCGCAGGGCTGCGCAAGTCTGCGCACTGGCCCAATAATAATGCAAATCCCTCGGGGCTATCAGAAAAAAAAGTTTATTGTGTAGAAAGGCGCGATATGTGCGATCCTTAGGGAAAAAACCCCATTTTTGGCCTTCCCAGAGGCTAAAAAAGCTAACTGGCAGTCTCAGCTGCATGCACAAAGGTTCCAAATGCATTCAATCCCTCTGGGACCATCCGAAAAAAATTCCTTTTGTGCAAAAGCACAAAGAAGGCGCGATATGTGCGATCCTTAGGGAAAAAACCCCATTTTTGGCCTTCCCAGAGGCTAAAAAGGGTGTTGTTAACTGCGCAAGGCTGCGCAAGTCTGCGCACTGGCCCAATAATAATGCAAATCCCTCGGGGCTATCAGAAAAAAAAGTTTATTGTGTAGAAGGGCGCGATATGTGCGATCCTTAGGGAAAAAACCCCATTTTTGGCCTTCCCAGAGGCTAAAAAAGCTAACTGGCAGTCTCAGCTGCATGCACAAAGGTTCCAAATGCATTCAATCCCTCTGGGACCATCCGAAAAAAATTCCTTTTGTGCAAAAGCACAAAGAAGGCGCGATATGTGCGATCCTTAGGGAAAAAACCCCATTTTTGGCCTTCGCAGAGGCTAAAAGGGTGTTGTTCACTGCGCAAGGCTGCGCAAGTCTGCGCACTGGCCCAATAATAATGCAAATCCCTCGGGGCTATCAGAAAAAAAAGTTTATTGTGTAGAAAGGCGCGATATGTGCGATCCTTAGGGAAAAAACCCCATTTTTGGCCTTCCCAGAGGCTTAAAAAGCTAACTGGCAGACTCAGCTGCATGCACAAAGGTTCCAAATTCATTCAATCCCTCTTGGACCATCCGAAAAAAATTCCTTTTGTGCAAAAGCACAAAGAAGGCGCGATATGTGCGATCCTTAGGGAAAAAACCCCATTTTGGGCCATTCCCAGAGGCTAAAAAAGGTGTTGTTAACTACGCAAGGCTGCGCAAGGCTGCGCACTGGCCCAATAATAATGCAAATCCCTCGGGGCTATCGGAAAAAAAAGTTTCTTGTGTAGAAAGTCTGCGATTTTGTCGATAAGGTGGGAATTTCAGTTTTGAGAGGGGTGGGGTGGGTCCCTCAAAAAAGTGCTGGTTTTGGTGCAACGGCCCCAGCACAAAAGCACCCATGATCCCGTTGCGGCACCAAAAAACATTCCATTTGGCACTATTTTTAGCGAATTTGGCGATACTAAAAAGTGCTGCACTTTTTCAGGGCTTGAATTAGCCCCCAAAAGCACAAAAAAGCTAATTGGCGCTCTCAGCTGCATGCACAAAGGTCCCAAATGCATTCAATCCCTCTGGGACCATCCGAAAAAAATTCCTTTTGTGCAAAAGCACAAAGAAGGCGCGATATGTGCGATCCCTAGGGAAAAAAACCCATTTTTGGCCTTCCCAGAGGCTAAAAAGGGTGTTGTTAACTGCGCAAGGCTGCGCAAGTCTGCGCACTGGCCAAATAATAATGCAAATCCCTCAGGGTATCAGAAAAAAAAGTTTATTGTGTAGAAAGGCGCGATATGTGCGATCCTTAGGGAAAAAACCCCATTTTTGGCCCTCCCAGAGGCTAAAAAAGCTAACTGCCAGTCTCAGCTGCATGCACAAAGGTTCCAAATGCATTCAATCCCTCTGGGACCATCCCGAAAAAATTTCCTTTTGTGCAAAAGCACAAAGAAGGCGCGATATGTGCGATCCTTAGGGAAAAAACCCCATTTTTGGCCTTCCCAGAGGCTAAAAAGGGTGTTGTTAACTGCGCAAGGCTGCACAAGTCTGCGCACTGGCCCAATAATAATGCAAATCCCTCGGGGCTATCAGAAAAAAAAGTTTATTGTGTAGAAAGGCGCGATATGTGCGATCCTTAGGGAAAAAACCCCATTTTTGGCCTTCCCAGAGGCTAAAAAAGCTAACTGGCAGTCTCAGCTGCATGCACAAAGGTTCCAAATCCATTCAATCCATCTGGGACCATCCGAAAAAAATTCCTTTTGTGCAAAAGCACAACGAAGGCGCGATATGTGCGATCCTTAGGGAAAAAACCCCATTTTGGGCCATTCCCAGAGGCTAAAAAAGGTGTTGTTAACTACGCAAGGCTGCGCAAGGCTGCGCACTGGCCCAATAATAATGCAAATCCCTCGGGGCTATCGGAAAAAAAAGTTTATTGTGTAGAAAGTCTACGATTTTGTCGATAAGGTGGGAATTTCAGTTTTGAGAAGGGTGGGGTGGGTCCCTCAAAAAGGTGCTGGTTTTGGTGCAACGGCGCCAGCACAAGAGCACCCCAGATCCCGTTGCGGCACCAAAAAACATTAAATTTGGCACTATTTTTATCGAATTTGGCGATACTAAAAAGTGCTGCACTTTTTCAGGGCTTGAATTAGCCCCCAAAAGCAGAAAAAAGCTAATTGGCGCTCTCAGCTGCATGCACAAAGGTTCCAAATGCATTCAATCCCTCTGGGACCATCCGAAAAAAATTCCTTTTGTGCTAAAGCACAAAGAAGGCGCGATATGTGCAATCCTTAGGGAAAAAACCCCATTTTTGGCCTTCCCAGAGGCTAAAAAGGGTGTTGTTAACTGCGCAAGGCTGCGCAAGTCTGCGCACTGGCCCAATAATAATGCAAATCCCTCGGGGCTATCAGAAAAAAAAGTTTATTGTGTAGAAAGGCGCGATATGTGCGATCCTTAGGGAAAAAACCCCATGTTTGGCCTTCCCAGAGGCTAAATAAGCTAACTGGCAGTCTCAGCTGCATGCACAAAGGTTCCAAATGCATTCAATCCCTCTGGGACCATCCGAAAAAAATTCCTTTTGTGCAAAAGCACAAAGAAGGCGCGATATGTGCGATCCTTAGGAAAAAACCCCATTTTTGGCCTTCCCAGAGGCTAAAAAGGGTGTTGTTAACTGTGCAAGGCTGCGCAAGTCTGCGCACTGCCCCAATAATAATGCAAATCCCTCGGGGCTATCAGAAAAAAAAGTTTATTGTGTAGAAAGTCGCGATATGTGCCATCCTTAGGGAAAAAACCCCATTTTGGGCCATTCCGAGAGGCTAAAAAAGGTGTTGTTAACTGCGTCAGGCTACGCAAGGCTGCGCACTGGCCCAATAATAATGCAAATCCCTCGGGGCTATCGGAAAAAAAAGTTTATTGTGTAGAAAGTCTGCGATTTTGTCGATAAGGTGGAAATTTTAGTTTTGAGAGGGGTGGGGTGGGTCCCTCAAAAAAGTGCTGGTTTTGGTGCAACGGCCCCAGCACAAAAGCACCCCAGATCCCGTTGCGGCACCAAAAAACATTCCATTTGGCACTATTTTTATCGAATTTGGCGATACTAAAAAGTGCTGCACTTTTTCAGGGCTTGAATTAGCCCCCAAAAGCAGAAAAAAGCTAATTGGCGCTCTCAGCTGCATGCACAAAGGTCCCAAATGCATTCAATCCCTCTGGGACCATCCGAAAAAAATTCCTTTTGTGCAAAAGCACAAAGAAGGCGCGATATGTGCGATCCTTAGGGAAAAAACCCCATTTTTGGCCTTCCCAGAGGCTAAAAAGGGTGTTGTTAACTGTGCAAGCCTGCGCAAGTCTGCGCACTGGCCCAATAATAGTGCAAATCCCTCGGGGCTATCAGAAAAAAAAGTTTATTGTGTAGAAAGGCGCGATATGTGCGATCCTTAGGGAAAAAATCCCATTTTTGGCCTTCCCAGAGGCTAAAAAAGCTAACTGGCAGTCTCAGCTGCATGCACAAAGGTTCCAAATGCATTCAATCCCTCTGGGACCATCCGAAAAAAATTCCTTCTGTGCAAAAGCACAAAGAAGGCGCGATATGTGCGATCCTTAGGGAAAAAACCCCATTTTGGGCCATTCCCAGAGGCTAAAAAAGGTGCTGTTAACTACGCAAGGCTGCACAAGGTGCGGAAGGCTGTGCACTGGCCCAATAATAATGCAAATCCCTCGGGGCTATCGGAAAAAAAAGTTTATTGTGTAGAAAGTGTGCGATTTTGTCGATAAGGTGGGAATTTCAGTTTTGAGAGGGGTGGGGTGGGTCCCTCAAAAAAGTGCTGGTTTTGGTGCAACAGCCCCAGCACAAAAGCACCCCAGATCCCGTTGCGGCACCAAAAAACTTTCCATTTGGCACTATTTTTATCGAATTTGGTGATTCTAAAAAGTGCTGCACTTTTTCAGGGCTTGAACTAGCCCCCAAAAGCAGAAAAAAGCTAATTGGCGCTCTCAGCTGCATGCACAAAGGTCCCAAATGCATTCAATCCCTCTGGGACCATCCGAAAAAAATTCCTTTTGTGCAAAAGCACAAAGAAGGCGCGATATGTGCGATCCTTAGGGAAAAAATCCCATTTTTGGCCTTCCCAGAGGCTAAAAAAGCTAACTGGCAGTCTCAGCTGCATGCACAAAGGTTCCAAATGCATTCAATCCCTCTGGGACCATCCGAAAAAAATTCCTTTTGTGGAAAAGCACAAAGAAGGCGCGATATGTGCGATCCTTAGGGAAAAAACCCCATTTTGGGCCATTCCCAGAGGCTAAAAAAGGTGTTGTTAACTACGCAAGGCTGCGCAAGTCTGCGCACTGGCCCAATAATAATGCAAATCCCTCGGGGCTATCGGAAAAAAAAGTTTATTGTGTAGAAAGTCTGCGATTTTGTCGATAAGGTGGGAATTTCAGTTTTGAGAGGGGTGGGGTGGGTCCCTCAAAAAAGTGCTGGTTTTGGTGCAACGGCCCCAGCACAAAAGCACCCCAGATCCCGTTGCGGCACCAAAAAACGTTCAATTTGGCACTATTTTTATCGAATTTGGCGATACTAAAAAGTGCTGCACTTTTTCAGGGCTTGAATTAGCCCCCAAAAGCAGAAAAAAGCTAATTGGCGCTCTCAGCTGCATGCACAAAGGTCCCAAATGCATTCAATCCCTCTGGGACCATCCAAAAAAAATTCCTTTTGTGCAAAAGCACAAAGAAGGCGCGATATGTGCGATCCTTAGGGAAAAAACCCCATTTTTGGCCTTCCCAGAGGCTAAAAAGGGTGTTGTTAACTGCGCAGGGCTGCGCAAGTCTGCGCACTGGCCCAATAATAATGCAAATCCCTCGGGGCTATCAGAAAAAAAAGTTTATTGTGTAGAAAGGCGCGATATGTGCGATCCTTAGGGAAAAAACCCCATTTTTGGCCTTCCCAGAGGCTAAAAAAGCTAACTGGCAGTCTCAGCTGCATGCACAAAGGTTCCAAATGCATTCAATCCCTCTGGGACCATCCGAAAAAAATTCCTTTTGTGCAAAAGCACAAAGAAGGCGCGATATGTGCGATCCTTAGGGAAAAAACCCCATTTTTGGCCTTCCCAGAGGCTAAAAAGGGTGTTGTTAACTGCGCAAGGCTGCGCAAGTCTGCGCACTGGCCCAATAATAATGCAAATCCCTCGGGGCTATCAGAAAAAAAAGTTTATTGTGTAGAAGGGCGCGATATGTGCGATCCTTAGGGAAAAAACCCCATTTTTGGCCTTCCCAGAGGCTAAAAAAGCTAACTGGCAGTCTCAGCTGCATGCACAAAGGTTCCAAATGCATTCAATCCCTCTGGGACCATCCGAAAAAAATTCCTTTTGTGCAAAAGCACAAAGAAGGCGCGATATGTGCGATCCTTAGGGAAAAAACCCCATTTTTGGCCTTCGCAGAGGCTAAAAAGGGTGTTGTTCACTGCGCAAGGCTGCGCAAGTCTGCGCACTGGCCCAATAATAATGCAAATCCCTCGGGGCTATCAGAAAAAAAAGTTTATTGTGTAGAAAGGCGCGATATGTGCGATCCTTAGGGAAAAAACCCCATTTTTGGCCTTCCCAGAGGCTTAAAAAGCTAACTGGCAGACTCAGCTGCATGCACAAAGGTTCCAAATTCATTCAATCCCTCTTGGACCATCCGAAAAAAATTCCTTTTGTGCAAAAGCACAAAGAAGGCGCGATATGTGCGATCCTTAGGGAAAAAACCCCATTTTGGGCCATTCCCAGAGGCTAAAAAAGGTGTTGTTAACTACGCAAGGCTGCGCAAGGCTGCGCAAGGCTGCGCACTGGCCCAATAATAATGCAAATCCCTCGGGGCTATCGGAAAAAAAGTTTATTGTGTAGAAAGTCTGCGATTTTGTCGATAAGGTGGGAATTTCAGTTTTGAGAGGGGTGGGGTGGGTCCCTCAAAAAAGTGCTGGTTTTGGTGCAACGGCCCCAGCACAAAAGCACCCCAGATCCCGTTGCGGCACCAAAAAACATTCCATTTGGCACTATTTTTATCGAATTTGGTGATACTAAAAAGTGCTGCACTTTTTCAGGGCTTGAATTAGCCCCCAAAAGCAGAAAAAAGCTAATTGGCGCTCTCAGCTGCATGCACAAAGGTCCCAAATGCATTCAATCCCTCTGGGACCATCCGAAAAAAATTCCTTTTGTGCAAAAGCACAAAGAAGGCGCGATATGTGCGATCCTTAGGGAAAAAACCCCATTTTTGGCCTTCCCAGAGGCTAAAAAGGGTGTTGTTAACTGCGCAAGGCTGCGCAAGTCTGCGCACTGGCCCAATAATAATGCAAATCCCTCGGGGCTATCAGAAAAAAAAGTTTATTGTGTAGAAAGGCGCGATATGTGCGATCCTTAGGGAAAAAACCCCATTTTTGGCCTTCCCAGAGGCTAAAAAAGCTAACTGGCAGTCTCAGCTGCATGTACAAAGGTTCCAAATGCATTCAATCCCTCTGGGACCATCCGAAAAAAATTAATTTTGTGCAAAAGCACAAAGAAGGCGCGATATGTCCGATCCTTAGGGAAAAAACCCCATTTTTGGCCTTCCTAGAGGCTAAAAAGGGTGTTGTTAACTGCGCAAGGCTGCGCAAGTCTGCGCACTGGCCCAATAATAATACAAATCCCTCGGGGCTATCGGAAAAAAAAAGTTTATTGTGTAGAAAGTCTGCGATTTTGTCGATAAGGTGGGAATTTCAGTTTTGAGAGGGGTGGGGTGGGTCCCTCAAAAAAGTGCTGGTTTTGGTGCAACGGTCCCAGCACAAAAGCACCCCAGATCCCGTTGCGGCACCAAAAAACGTTCAATTTGGCACTATTTTTATCGAATTTGGCGATACTAAAAAGTGCTGCACTTTTTCAGGGCTTGAATTAGCCCCCAAAGCAGAAAAAAGCTAATTGGCGCTCTCAGCTGCATGCACAAAGGTCCCAAATGCATTCAATCCCTCTGGGACCATCCGAAAAAAATTCCTTTTCTGCAAAAGCACAAAGAAGGCGCGATATGTGCGAACCTTAGGGAAAAAACCCCATTTTTGGCCTTCCCAGAGGCTAAAAAGGGTGTTGTTAACTGCGCAAGGCTGCGCAAGTCTGCGCACTGGCCCAATAATAATGCAAATCACTCGGGGCTATCAGAAAAAAAGTTTATTGTGTAGAAAGGCGCGATATTTGCGATCCTTAGGGACAAAAACCCCATTTTTGGCCTTCCCAGAGGCTAAAAAAGCTAACTGGCAGTCTCAGCTGCATGCACAAAGGTTCCAAATGCATTCAATCCCTCTGGGACCATCCGAAAAAAATTCCTTTTGTGCAAAAGCACAAAGAAGGCGCGATATGTGCGATCCTTAGGGAAAATCCCCATTTTTGGCCTTCCCAGAGGCTAAAAAGGGTGTTGTTAACTGCGCAAGGCTGCGCAAGTCTGCGCACTGGCCCAATAATAATGCAAATCCCTCGGGGCTATCAGAAAAAAAAGTTTATTGTGTAGAAAGGCGCGATATGTGCGATCCTTAGGGAAAAAACCCCATTTTTGGCCTTCCCAGAGGCTAAAAAAGCTAACTGGCAGTCTCAGCTGCAGGCACAAAGGTTCCAAATGCATTCAATCCCTCTGGGACCATCCGAAAAAAATTCCTTTTGTGCAAAAGCACAAAGAAGGCGCGATATGTGCGATCCTTAGGGAAAAAACCCCATTTTTGGCCTTCCCAGAGGCTAAAAAGGGTGTTGTTAACTGCGCAAGCCTGCGCAAGTCTGCGCACTGGCCCAATAATAATGCAAATCCCTCGGGGCTATCAGAAAAAAAAGTTTATTGTGCAGAAAGGCGCGATATGTGCGATCCTTAGGGAAAAAACCCCATTTTTGGCCTTCCCAGAGGCTAAAAAAGCTAACTGGCAGTCTCAGCTGCATGCACAAAGGTTTAAAATGCATTCAATCCCTCTGGGACCATCCGAAAAAAATTCCTTTTGTGCAAAAGCACAAAGAAGGCGCGATATGTGCGATCCTTAGGGAAAAAACCCCAGTTTGGACTTCCCAGAGGCTAAAAAGGGTGTTGTTAACTGCGCAAGCCTGCGCAAGTCTGCGCACTGGCCCAATAATAATGCAAATCCCTCGGGGCTATCAGAAAAAAAAGTTTATTGTGTAGAAAGGCGCGATATGTGCGATCCTTACGGAAAAAACCCCATTTTTGGCCTTCCCAGAGGCTAAAAAACCTAACTGGCAGTCTCAGCTGCATGCACAAAGGTTCCAAATGCATTCAATCCCTCTGGGACCATCCGAAAAAAATTCCTTTTGTGCAAAAGCACAAAGAAGGCGCGATATGTGCGATCCTTAGGGAAAAAACCCCATTTTTGGCCTTCCCAGAGGCTAGAAAGGGTGTTGTTAACTGCGCAAGGCTGCGCAAGTCTGCGCACTGGCCCAATAATAATGCAAATCCCTCGGGGCTATCAGAAAAAAAAGTTTATTGTGTAGAAAGGCGCGATATGTGCGATCCTTAGGGAAAAAACCCCATTTTTGGCCTTCCCAGAGGCTAAAAAAGCTAACTGGCAGTCTCAGCTGCATGCACAAAGGTTCCAAATGCATTCAATCCCTCTGGGACCATCCGAAAAAAATTCCTTTTGTGCAAAAGCACAAAGAAGGCGCGATATGTGCGATCCTTAGGGAAAAAACCCCATTTTTGGACTTCCCAGAGGCTAGAAAGGGTGTTGTTAACTGCGCAAGGCTGCGCAAGTCTGCGCACTGGCCCAATAATAATGCAAATCCCTCGGGGCTATCAGAAAAAAAAGTTTATTGTGTAGAAAGGCGCGATATGTGCGATCCTTACGGAAAAAACCCCATTTTTGGCCTTCCCAGAGGCTAAAAAAGCTAACTGGCAGTCTCAGCTGCATGCACAAAGGTTCCAAATGCATTCAATCCCTCTGGGACCATCCGAAAAAAATTCCTTTTGTGCAAAAGCACAAAGAAGGCGCGATATGTGCGATCCTTAGGGAAAAAACCCCATTTTGGGCCATTCCCAGAGGCTAAAAAAGGTGTTGTTAACTACGCAAGGCTGCGCAAGTCTGCACACAGACCCAATAATAATGCAAATCCCTCGGGGCTATCGGGAAAAAAAAGTTTATTGTGTAGAAAGTCTGCGATTTTGTCGATAAGGTGGGAATTTCAGTTTTGAGAGGGGTGGGGTGGGTCCCTCAAAAAAGTTCTGGTTTTGGTGCAACGGCCCCAGCACAAAAGCACCCCAGATCCCGTTGCGGCACCACAAAACGTTCCATTTGGCACTATTTTTATCGAATTTGGCGATACTAAAAAGTGCTGCCCTTTTTCAGGGCTTGAATTAGCCCCAAAAGCAGAAAAAAGATAATTGGCGCTCTCAGCTGCATGCACAAAGGTCCCAAATGCATTCAATCCCTCTGGAACCATCCGAAAAAAATTCCTTTTGTGCAAAAGCACAAAGAAGGCGCGATATGTGCGATCCTTAGGGAAAAAACCCAATTTTTGGCCTTCCCAGAGGCTAAAAAGGGTGTTGTTAACTGCGCAGGGCTGCGCAAGTCTGCGCACTGGCCCAATAATAATGCAAATCCCTCGGGGCTATCAGAAAAAAAAGTTTATTGTGTAGAAAGGCGCGATATGTGCGATGCTTAGGGAAAAAACCCCATTTTTGGCCTTCCCAGAGGCTAGAAAAGCTAACTGGCAGTCTCAGCTGCATGCACAAAGGTTCCAAATGCATTCAATCCCTCTGGGACCATCCGAAAAAAATTCCTTTTGTGCAAAAGCACAAAGAAGGCGCGATATGTGCGATCCTTAGGGAAAAAACCCCATTTTTGGCCTTCAAAGAGGCTAAAAAGGGTGTTGTTAACTGCGCAAGGCTACGCAAGTCTGCGCACTGGCCCAATAATAATGCAAATCCCTCGGGGCTATCAGAAAAAAAAGTTTATTGTGTAGAAAGGCGCGATATGTGCGATCCTTAGGAAAAAAAACCCATTTTTGGCCTTCCCAGAGGCTAAAAAAGCTAACTGGCAGTCTCAGCTGCATGCACAAAGGTTCCAAATGCATTCAATCCCTCTGGGACCATCCGAAAAAAATTCCTTTTGTGCAAAAGCACAAAGAAAGCGCGATATGTGCGATCTTTAGGGAAACAACCCCATTTTTGAACTTCCCAGAGGCTAAAAAGGGTGTTGTTAACTGCGCAAGGCTGCGCAAGTCTGCGCACTGGCCCAATAATAATGCAAATCCCTCGGGGCTATCAGAAAAAAAAGTTTATTGTGTAGAAAGGCGCGATATGTGCGATCCTTACGGAAAAAACCCCATTTTTGGCCTTCCCAGAGGCTAAAAAAGCTAACTGGCAGTCTCAGCTGCATGCACAAAGGTTCCAAATGCATTCAATCCCTCTCGGACCATCCGAAACAAATTCCTTTTGTGCAAAAGCACAAAGAAGGCGCGATATGGGCGATCCTTAGGGAAAAAACCCCATTTTTGGCCTTCCCAGAGGCTAGAAAGGGTGTTGTTAACTGCGCTCGGCTGCGCAAGTCTGCGCACTGGCCCAATAATAATGCAAATCCCTCGGGGCTATCAGAAAAAAAAGTTTATTGTGTAGAAAGGCGCGATATGTGCGATCCTTAGGGAAAAAACCCCATTTTTGGCCTTCCCAGAGGCTAAAAAAGCTAACTGGCAGTCTTAGCTGCATGCACAAAGGTTCCAAATGCATTCAATCCCTCTGGGACCATCCGAAAAAAATTCCTTTTGTGCAAAAGCACAAAGAAGGCGCGATATGTGCGATCCTTAGGGAAAAAACCCCATCTTTGGCCTTCCCAGAGGCTAAAAAGGGTGTTGTCAACTGCGCAAGGCTGCGGAAGTCTGCGCACTGGCCCAATAATAATGCAAATCCCTCGGGGCTATCAGGAAAAAAAGTTTATTGTGTAGAAAGGCGCGATATGTGCGATCCTTAGGGAAAAAACCCCATTTTTGGCCTTCCCAGAGGCTAAAAAAGCTAACTGGCAGTCTCAGCTGCATGCACAAAGGTTCCAAATGCATTCAATCCCTCTGGGACCATCCGTAAAAAATTCCTTTTGTGCAAAAGCACAAAGAAGGCGCGATATGTGCGATCCTTAGGGAAAAAACCCCATTTTGGGCCATTCCCAGAGGCTAAAAAAGGTGTTGTTAACTACGCAAGGCTGCGCAAGTCTGCGCACTGGCCCAATAATAATGCAAATCCCTCGGGGCTATCGGAAAAAAAAGTTTATTGTGTAGAAAGTCTGCTATTTTGTCGATAAGGTGGGAATTTCAGTTTTGAGAGGGGTGGGGTGGGTCCCTCAAAAAAGTGCTGGTTTTGGTGCAACGGCCCCAGCACAAAAGCACCCCAGATCTCGTTGCGGCACCAAAAAACGTTCCATTTGGCACTATTTTTATCGAATTTGGCGATACTAAAAAGTGCTGCACTTTTTCAGGGCTTGAATTAGCCCCCAAAAGCAGAAAAAAGCTAATTGGCGCTCTCAGCTGCATGCACAAAGGTTCCAAATGCATTCAATCCCTCTGGGACCATCCGAAAAAAATTCCTTTTGTGCAAAAGCACAAAGAAGGCGCGATATGTGCGATCCTTAGGGAAAAAACCCCATTTTTGGCCTTCCCAGAGGCTAAAAAGGGTGTTGTTAACTGCGCAAGGCTGCGCAAGTCTGCGCACTGGCCCAATAATAATGCAAATCCCTCGGGGCTATCAGAAAAAAAAGTTTATTGTGTAGAAAGGCGCGATATGTGCGATCCTTAGGGAAAAAATCCCATTTTTGGCCTTCCCAGAGGCTAAAAAAGCTAACTGGCAGTCTCAGCTGCATGCACAAAGGTTCCAAATGCATTCAATCCCTCTGGGACCATCCGAAAAAAATTCCTTTTGTGCAAAAGCACAAAGAAGGCGCGATATGTGCGATCCTTAGGAAAAAACCCCATTTTTGGCCTTCCCAGAGGCTAGAAAGGGTGTTGTTAACTGCGCAAGGCTGCGCAAGTCTGCGCACTGGCCCAATAATAATGCAAATCCCTCGGGGCTATCAGAAAAAAAAGTTTATTGTGTAGAAAGGCGCGATATGTGCGATCCTTAGGGAAAAAACCCCATTAATGGCCTTCCCAGAGGCTAAAAAAGCTAACTGGCAGTCTCAGCTGCATGCACAAAGGTTCCAAATGCATTCAATCCCTCTGGGACCATCCGAAAAAAATTCCTTTTGTGCAAAAGCACAAAGAAGGCGCGATATGTGCGATCCTTAGGGAAAAAACCCCATTTTTGGCCTTCCCAGAGGCTAAAAAGGGTGTTGTTAACTGCGCAAGGCTGCGCAAGTCTGCGCACTGGCCCAATAATAATGCAAATCCCTCGGGGCTATCAGAAAAAAAAGTTTATTGTGTAGAAAGGCGCGATATGTGCGATCCTTAGGAAAAAAAACCCATTTTTGGCCTTCCCAGAGACTAAAAAAGCTAACTGGCAGACTCAGCTGCATGCACAAAGGTTCCAAATGCATTCAATCCTTCTGGGACCATCCGAAAAAAATTCCTTTTGTGCAAAAGCACAAAGAAGGCGCGATATGTGCGATCCTTAGGGAAAAAAACCCATTTTTGGCCTTCCCAGAGGCTAAAAAGGGTGTTGTTAACTGCGCAAAGCTGCGCAAGTCTGCGCACTGGCCCAATAATAATGCAAATCCCTCGGGGCTATCAGAAAAAAAAGTTTATTGTGTAGAAAGGCGCGATAGGTGCCATCCTTAGGAAAAAAATAATGCAAAAAGCTAACTGGCAGTCTCAGCTGCATGCACAAAGGTTCCAAATGCATTCAATCCCTCTGGGACCATCCGAAAAAAATTCCTTTTGTGCAAAAGCACAAAGAAGGCGCGATATGTGCGATCCTTAGGGAAAAAACCCCATTTTGGGCCATTCCCAGAGGCTAAAAAAGGTGTTGTTAACTACGCAAGGCTGCGCAAGTCTGCGCACTGGCCCAATAATAATGCAAATCCCTCGGGGCTATCGGAAAAAAAAGTTTATTGTGTAGAAAGTCTGCGATTTTGTCGATAAGGTGGGAATTTCAGTTTTGAGAGGGGTGGGGTGGGTCCCTCAAAAAAGTGCTGGTTTTGGTGCAACGGCCCCAGCACAAAAGCACCCCAGATCCCCGTTGCGGCACCAAAAAACGTTCCATTTGGCACTATTTTTATCGAATTTGGCGATACTAAAAAGTGCTGCACTTTTTCAGGGCTTGAATTAGCCCCCAAAAGCAGAAAAAAGCTAATTGGCGCTCTCAGCTGCATGCACAAAGGTCCCAAATGTATTCAATCCCTCTGGGACCATCCGAAAAAAATTCCTTTTGTGCAAAAGCACAAAGAAGGCGCGATATGTGCGATCTTTAGGGAAAAAACCCCATTTTTGGCCTTCCCAGAGGCTAAAAAAGCTAACTGGCAGTCTCAGCTGCATGCACAAAGGTTCCAAATGCATTCAATCCCTCTGGGACCATCCGAAAAAAATTCCTTTTGTGCAAAAGCACAAAGAAAGCGCGATATGTGCGATCTTTAGGGAAAAAACCCCATTTTTGGCCTTCCCAGAGGCTAAAAAGGGTGTTGTTAACTGCGCAAGGCTGCGCAAGTCTGCGCACTGGCCCAATAATAATGCAAATCCCTCGGGGCTATCAGAAAAAAAAGTTTATTGTGTAGAAAGGCGCGATATGTGCGATCCTTAGGGAAAAAACCCCATTTTTGGCCTTCCCAGAGGCTAAAAAAGCTAACTGGCAGTCTCAGCTGCATGCACAAAGGTTCCAAATGCATTCAATCCCTCTCGGACCATCCGAAAAAAATTCCTTTTGTGCAAAAGCACAAAGAAGGCGCGATATGGGCGATCCTTAGGGAAAAAACCCCATTTTTGGCCTTCCCAGAGGCTAGAAAAAGTGTTGGTAACTGCGCAAGGCTGCGCAAGTCTGCGCACTGGCCCAATAATAATGCAAATCCCTCGGGGCTATCAGAAAAAAAAGTTTATTGTGTAGAAAGGCGCGATATGTGCGATCCTTAGGGAAAAAACCCCATTTTTGGCCTTCCCAGAGGCTAAAAAAGCTAACTGGCAGTCTTAGCTGCATGCACAAAGGTTCCAAATGCATTCAATCCCTCTGGGACCATCCGAAAAAAATTCCTTTTGTGCAAAAGCACAAAGAAGGCGCGATATGTGCGATCCTTAGGGAAAAAACCCCATCTTTGGCCTTCCCAGAGGCTAAAAAGGGTGTTGTCAACTGCGCAAGGCTGCGGAAGTCTGCGCACTGGCCCAATAATAATGCAAATCCCTCGGGGCTATCAGAAAAAAAAGTTTATTGTGTAGAAAGGCGCGATATGTGCGATCCTTAGGGAAAAAACCCCATTTTTGGCCTTCCCAGAGGCTAAAAAAGCTAACTGGCAGTCTTAGCTGCATGCACAAAGGTTCCAAATGCATTCAATCCCTCTGGGACCATCCGAAAAAAATTCCTTTTGTGCAAAAGCACAAAGAAGGCGCGATATGTGCGATCCTTAGGGAAAAAACCCCATTTTGGGCCATTCCCAGAGGCTAAAAAAGGTGTTGTTAACTACGCAAGGCTGCGCAAGTCTGCGCACTGGCCCAATAATAATGCAAATCCCTCGGGGCTATCGGAAAAAAAAGTTTATTGTGTAGAAAGTCTGCGATTTTGTCGATAAGGTGGGAATTTCAGTTTTGAGAGGGGTGGGGTGGGTCCCTCAAAAAAGTGCTGGTTTTGGTGCAACGGCCCCAGCACAAAAGCACCCCAGATCCCCGTTGCGGCACCAAAAAACGTTCCATTTGGCACTATTTTTATCGAATTTGGCGATACTAAAAAGTGCTGAACTTTTTCAGGGCTTGAATTAGCCCCCAAAAGCAGAAAAAAGCTAATTGGCGCTCTCAGCTGCATGCACAAAGGTCCCAAATGTATTCAATCCCTCTGGGACCATCCGAAAAAAATTCCTTTTGTGCAAAAGCACAAAGAAGGCGCGATATGTGCGATCTTTAGGGAAAAAACCCCATTTTTGGCCTTCCCAGAGGCTAAAAAAGCTAACTGGCAGTCTCAGCTGCATGCACAAAGGTTCCAAATGCATTCAATCCCTCTGGGACCATCCGAAAAAAATTCCTTTTGTGCAAAAGCACAAAGAAAGCGCGATATGTGCGATCTTTAGGGAGAAAACCCCATTTTTGGCCTTCCCAGAGGCTAAAAAGGGTGTTGTTAACTGCGCAAGGCTGCGCAAGTCTGCGCACTGGCCCAATAATAATGCAAATCCCTCGGGGCTATCAGAAAAAAAAGTTTATTGTGTAGAAAGGCGCGATATGTGCGATCCTTAGGGAAAAAACCCCATTTTTGGCCTTCCCAGAGGCTAAAAAAGCTAACTGGCAGTCTCAGCTGCATGCACAAAGGTTCCAAATGCATTCAATCCCTCTCGGACCATCCGAAAAAAATTCCTTTTGTGCAAAAGCACAAAGAAGGCGCGATATGGGCGATCCTTAGGGAAAAAACCCCATTTTTGGCCTTCCCAGAGGCTAGAAAAAGTGTTGGTAACTGCGCAAGGCTGCGCAAGTCTGCGCACTGGCCCAATAATAATGCAAATCCCTCGGGGCTATCAGAAAAAAAAGTTTATTGTGTAGAAAGGCGCGATATGTGCGATCCTTAGGGAAAAAACCCCATTTTTGGCCTTCCCAGAGGCTAAAAAAGCTAACTGGCAGTCTTAGCTGCATGCACAAAGGTTCCAAATGCATTCAATCCCTCTGGGACCATCCGAAAAAAATTCCTTTTGTGCAAAAGCACAAAGAAGGCGCGATATGTGCGATCCTTAGGGAAAAAACCCCATCTTTGGCCTTCCCAGAGGCTAAAAAGGGTGTTGTCAACTGCGCAAGGCTGCGGAAGTCTGCGCACTGGCCCAATAATAATGCAAATCCCTCGGGGCTATCAGAAAAAAAAGTTTATTGTGTAGAAAGGCGCGATATGTGCGATCCTTAGGGAAAAAACCCCATTTTTGGCCTTCCCAGAGGCTAAAAAAGCTAACTGGCAGTCTTAGCTCCATGCACAAAGGTTCCAAATGCATTCAATCCCTCTGGGACCATCCGAAAAAAATTCCTTTTGTGCAAAAGCACAAAGAAGGCGCGATTTGTGCGATCCTTAGGGAAAAAACCCAATTTTTGGCCTTCCCAGAGGCTAAAAAGGGTGTTGTTAACTGCGCAAGGCTGCGCAAGTCTGCGCACTGGCCCAATAATAATGCAAATCCCTCGGGGCTATCAGAAAAAAAAGTTTATTGTGTAGAAAGGCGCGATATGTGCGATCCTTAGGAAAAAAACCCCATTTTTGGCCTTCCCAGAGGCTAAAAAAGCTAACTGGCAGTCTCAGCTGCATGCACAAAGGTTCCAAATGCATTCAATCCCTCTGGGACCATCCGAAAAAAATTCCTTTTGTGCAAAAGCACAAAGAAAGCGCGATATGTGCGATCTTTAGGGAAAAAACCCCATTTTTGGCCTTCCCAGAGGCTAAAAAAGCTAACTGGCAGTCTCAGCTGCATGCACAAAGGTTCCAAATGCATTCAATCCCTCTGGGACCATCCGAAAAAAATTCCTTTTGTGCAAAAGCACAAAGAAGGCGCGATATGTGCGATCCTTAGGGAAAAAACCCCATTTTGGGCCATTCCCAGAGGCTAAAAAAGGTGTTGTTAACTACGCAAGGCTGCGCAAGTCTGCGCACTGGCACAATAATAATGCAAATCCCTCGGGGCTATCGGAAAAAAAAGTTTATTGTGTAGAAAGTCTGCTATTTTGTCGATAAGGTGGGAATTTCAGTTTTGAGAGGGGTGGGGTGGGTCCCTCAAAAAAGTGCTGGTTTTGGTGCAACGGCCCCAGCACAAAAGCACCCCAGATCTCGTTGCGGCACCAAAAAACGTTCCATTTGGCACTATTTTTATCGAATTTGGCGATACTAAAAAGTGCTGCACTTTTTCAGGGCTTGAATTAGCCCCCAAAAGCAGAAAAAAGCTAATTGGCGCTCTCAGCTGCATGCACAAAGGTTCCAAATGCATTCAATCCCTCTTTGACCATCCGAAAAAAATTCCTTTTGTGCAAAAGCACAAAGAAGGCGCGATATGTGCGATCCTTAGGGAAAAAACCCCATCTTTGGCCTTCCCAGAGGCTAAAAAGGGTGTTGTTAACTGCGCAAGGCTGTGCAAGTCTGCGCACTGGCCCAATAATAATGCAAATCCCTCGGGGCTATCAGAAAAAAAAGTTTATTGTGTAGAAAGGCGCGATATGTGCGATCCTTAGGGAAAAAACCCCATTTTTGGCCTTCCCAGAGGCTAAAAAAGCTAACTGGCAGTCTCAGCTGCATGCACAAAGGTTCCAAATGCATTCAATCCCTCTGGGACCATCAGAAAAAAATTCCTTTTGTGCAAAAGCACAAAGAAGGCGCGATATGTGCGATCCTTAGGGAAAAAACCGCATTTTGGGCCATTCCCAGAGGCTAAAAAAGGTGTTGTTAACTACGCAAGGCTGCGCAAGTCTGCGCAAGGTTGCGCACTGGTCCAATAATAATGCAAATCCCTCGGGGCTATCGGAAAAAAAGTTTATTGTGTAGAAAGTCTGCGATTTTGTCGATCAGGTGGGAATTTCAGTTTTGAGAGGGTTGGGGTGGGTCCCTCAAAAAAGTGCTGGTTTTGGTGCAACGGCCCCAGCACAAAAGCACCCCAGATCCCGTTGCGGCACCAAAAAACATTCCATTTGGCACTATTTTTATCGAATTTGGCGATACTAAAAAGTGCTGCACTTTTTCAGGGCTTGAATTAGCCCCCAAAAGCAGAAAAAAGCTAATTGGCGCTCTCAGCTGCATGCACAAAGGTCCCAAATGCATTCAATCCCTCTGGGACCATCCGAAAAAAATTCCTTATGTGCAAAACCACAAAGAAGGCGCGATATGTGCGATCCTTAGGGAAAAAACCCCATTTTTGTTCTTCCCAGAGGCTAAAAAGGGTGTTGTTAACTGCGCAAGGCTGCGCAAGTCTGCCCACTGGCCCAATAATAATGCAAATCCCTCGGGGCTATCAGAAAAAAAAGTTTATTGTGTAGAAAGGCGCGATATGTGCGATCCTTAGGGAAAAAACCCCATTTTTGGCCTTCCCAGAGGCTAAAAAAGCTAACTGGCAGTCTCAGCTGCATGCACAAAGGTTCCAAATGCATTCAATCCCTCTGGGACCATCTGAAAAAAATTCCTTTTGTGCAAAAGCACAAAGAAGGCGCGATATGTGCGATCCTTAGGGAAAAAACCCCATTTTGGGCCATTCCCAGAGGCTAAAAAAGGTGTTGTTAACTACGCAAGGCTGCGCAAGGCTGCGCAAGGCTGCGCACTGGTCCAATAATAATGCAAATCCCTCGGGGCTATCGGAAAAAAAAGTTTATTGTGTAGAAAGTCTGCGATTTTGTCGATCAGGTGGGAATTTCAGTTTTGAGAGGGTTGGGGTGGGTCCCTCAAAAAAGTGCTGGTTTTGGTGCAACGGCCCCAGCACAAAAGCACCCCAGATCCCGTTGCGGCACCAAAAAACATTCCATTTGGCACTATTTTTATCGAATTTGGCGATACTAAAAAGTGCTGCACTTTTTCAGGGCTTGAATTAGCCCCCAAAAGCAGAAAAAAGCTAATGGCGCTCTCCGCTGCATGCACAAAGGTCCCAAATGCATTCAATCCCTCTGGGACCATCGGAAAAAAATTCCGTTTGTGCAAAAGCACAAAGAAGGCGCGATATGTGCGATCCTTAGGGAAAAAACCCTATTTTTGGCCTTCCCAGAGGCTAAAAGGGTGTTGTTAACTGCGCAAGGCTGCGCAAGTCTGCGCACTGGCCCAATAATAATGCAAATCCCTCGGGGCTATCAGAAAAAAAAGTTTATTGTGTAGAAAGGCGCGATATGTGCGATCCTTAGGGAAAAAACCCCATTTTTGGCCTTCCCAGAGGCTAAAAAAGCTAACTGGCAGACTCAGCTGCATGCACAAAGGTTCCAAATGCATTCAATCCCTCTGGGACCATCCGAAAAAAATTCCTTTTGTGCAAAAGCACAAAGAAGGCGCGATATGTGCGATCCTTAGGGAAAAAAACCCCATTTTTGGCCTTCCAGAGGCTAAAAAGGGTGTTGTTAACTGCGCAAGGCTGCACAAGTCTGCGCACTGGCCCAATAATAATGCAAATCCCTCGGGGCTATCAGAAAAAAAGTTTATTGTGTAGAAAGGCGCGATATGTGCGATCCTTAGGGAAAAAACCCCATTTTTGGCCTTCCCAGAGGCTAAAAAAGCTAACTGCCAGTCTCAGCTGCATGCACAAAGGTTCCAAATGCATTCAATCCCTCTGGGACCATCCGAAAAAAATTCCTTTTGTGCAAAAGCACAAAGAAGGCGCGATATGTGCGATCCTTAGGGAAAAAACCCCATTTTGGGCCATTCCCAGAGCTAAAAAAGGTGTTGTTAACTACGCAAGGCTGCGCAAGGCTGCGCACTGGCCCAATAATAATGCAAATCCCTCGGGGCTATCAGAAAAAAAAGTTTATTGTGTAGAAAGTCTGCGATTTTGTCG
The DNA here is from genome assembly GCA_964030785.1 of Siderastrea siderea. Lineage (NCBI taxonomy): Eukaryota > Metazoa > Cnidaria > Anthozoa > Scleractinia > Rhizangiidae > Siderastrea > Siderastrea siderea. The sequence goes on along the minus strand of CAXIQD010000214.1, from coordinate 31,981 downwards.
ATAAGGTGGGAATTTCAGTTTTGAGAGGGGTTGGGTGGGTCCCTCAAAAAAGTGCTGGCTTTGGTGCAACGGCCCCAGCACAAAAGCACCCCAGATCCCGTTGCGGCACCAAAAAACATTCCATTTGGCACTATTTTTATCGAATTTGGCGATACTAAAAAGTGCTGCACTTTTTCAGGGCTTGAATTAGCCCCCAAAAGCAGAAAAAAAGCTAATTGGCGCTCTCAGCTGCATGCACAAAGGTCCCAAATGCATTCAATCCCTCTGAGACCATCCGAAAAAAATTCCTTTTGTGCAAAAGCACAAAGAAGGCGCGATATGTGCGATCCTTAGGGAAAAAACCCCATTTTTGGCCTTCCCAGAGGCTAAAAAAGGTGTTGTTAACTACGCAAGGCTGCGCAAGTCTGCGCACTGGCCCAATAATAATGCAAATCCCTCGGGGCTATCAGAAATAAAAAGTTTATTGTGTAGAAAGTCTGCGATTTGGTCGATAAGGTGGGAATTTCACTTTTGAGAGGGGTGGGGTGGGTCCCTCAAAAAAGTGCTGGTTTTGGTGCAACGGCCCCAGCACAAAAGCACCCCAGATCCCGTTGCGGCACCAAAAAACATGCCATTTGGCACTATTTTTATCGAATTTGGCGATACTAAAAAGTGCTGCACTTTTTCAGGGCTTGAATTAGCCCTGAAAAGCAGAAAAAGCTAATTGGCGCTCTCAGCTGCATGCAGAAAGGTCCGAAATGCATTCAATCCCTCTGGGACCATCCGAAAAAAATTCCTTTTGTGCAAAAGCACAAAGAAGGCGCGATATGTGCGATCCTTAGGGAAAAAACCCCATTTTTGGCCTTCCCAGAGGCTAAAAAGGGTGTTGTTAACTGCGCAAGGCTGCGCAAGTCTGCGCACTGGCCCAATAATAATGCAAATCCCTCGGGGCTATCAGAAAAAAAAGTTTATTGTGTAGAAAGGCGCGATATGTGCGATCCTTAGGGAAAAAACCCCATTTTTGGCCTTCCCAGAGGCTAAAAAAGCTAACTGGGCAGTCTCAGCTGCATGCACAAAGGTTCCAAATGCATTCAATCCCTCTGGGACCATCCGAAAAAAATTCCTTTTGTGGAAAAGCACAAAGAAGGCGCGATATGTGCGATCCTTAGGGAAAAAACCCCATTTTGGGCCATTCCCAGAGGCTAAAAAAAATGTTGTTAACTACGCAAGGCTGCGCACTGGCCCAATAATAATGCAAATCCCTTCCTGGCTATCGCAAAAAAAAAGTTTATTGTGTAGAAAGTCTGCGATTTTGTCGAAAAGGTGGGAATTTCAGTTTTGAGGGGGTGGGGTGGGTCCCTCAAAAAAGTGCTGGTTTTGGTGCAACGGCCCCAGCACAAAAGCACCCCAGATCCCGTTGCGGCACCAAAAAACATTCCATTTGGCACTATTTTTATCGAATTTGGCGATACTAAAAAGTGCTGCACTTTTTCAGGCTTGAATTAGCCCCAAAAGCAGAAAAAAGCTAATTGGCGCTCTCAGCTCCATGCACAAAGGTCCCAAATGCATTCAATCCCTCTGGGACCATCCGAAAAAAATTCCTTTTGTGCAAAAGCACAAAGAAGGCGCGATATGTGCGATCCTTAGGGAAAAAACCCATTTTTGGCCTTCCCAGAGGCTAAAAAGGGGTGTTGTTAACTGCGCAAGGCTCCGCAAGTCTGCGCACTGCCCCAATAATAATGCAAATCCCTCGGGGCTATCAGAAAAAAAGTTTATTGTATAGAAAGGCGCGATTTGTGCGATCCTTAGGGAAAAAACCCCATTTTTGGCCTTCCCAGAGGCTAAAAAAGCTAACTGGCAGTCTCAGCTGCATGCACAAAGGTTCCAAATGCATTCAATCCCTCTGGGACCATCTCAAAAAAATTCCTTTTGTGCAAAAGCACAAAGAAGGCGCGATATGTGCGATCCTTAGGGAAAAATCCCCATTTTTGGCCTTCCCAGAGGCTAAAAAGGGTGTTGTTAACTGCGCAAGGCTGCGCAAGTCTGCGCACTGGCCCAATAATAATGCAAATCCCTCGGGGCTTTCAGAAAAAAAAGTTTATTGTGTAGAAAGGCGCGATATGTGCGATCCTTAGGGAAAAAAACCCCATTTTTGGCCTTCCCAGAGGCTAAAACAGCTAACTGGCAGTCTCAGCTGCATGCACAAGGGTTCCAAATGCATTCAATCCCTCTGGGACCATCCGAAAAAAATTCCTTTTGCGCAAAAGCACAAAGAAGGCGCGATATGTGCGATCCTTAGGGAAAAAACCCCATTTTTGGCCTTCCCAGAGGCTAAAAAGGGTGTTGTTAACTGCGCAAGGCTGCGCAAGGCTGCGCAAGTCTGCGCACTGGCCCAATAATAATGCAAATCCCTCGGGGCTATCGGAAAAAAAAGTTTTTTGTGTAGAAAGTCTGCGATTTTGTCAATAAGGTGGGAATTTCAGTTTTGAGAGGGGTGGGGTGGGTCCCTCAAAAAAGTGCTGGTTTTGGTGCAACGGCCCCAGCACAAAAGCACCCCAGATCCCGTTGCGGCACCAAAAAACATTCCATTTGGCACTATTTTTATCGAATTTGGCGCTACTAAAAAGTGGTGCACTTTTTCAGGTCTTGAATTTGCCCCCAAAAGCAGAAAAAAGCTAATTGGCGCTCTCAGCTGCATGCACAAAGGTCCCAAATGCATTCAATCCCTCTGGGACCATCCGAAAAAATTCCTTTTGTGCAAAAGCACAAAGAAGGCGCGATATGTGCGATCCTTAGGGAAAAAACCCCATTTTTGGCCTTCCCAGAGGCTAAAAAGGGTGTTGTTAACTGTGCAAGGCTGCGCAAGGCTGCGCACTGGCCCAATAATAATGCAAATCCCTCGGGGCTATCAGAAAAAAAAGTTTATTGTGTAGAAAGGCGCGATATGTGCGATCCTTAGGGAAAAAACCCCATTTTGGGCCATTCCCAGAGGCTAAAAAATGTGTTGTTAACTACGCAAGGCTGCGCAAAGCTGCGCACTGGCCCAATAATAATGCAAATCCCTCGGGGCTATCGGAAAAAAAAGTTTATTGTGTAGAAAGTCTGCGATTTTGTCGATAAGGTGGGAATTTCAGTTTTGAGAGGGGTGGGGTGGGTCCCTCAAAAAAGTGCTGGTTTTGGTGCAACGGCCCCAGCACAAAAGCACCCCAGATCCCGTTGCAGCACCAAAAAACATTCTATTTGGCACTATTTTTATCGAATTTGGCGATACTAAAAAGTGCTGCACTTTTTCAGGCTTGAATTAGCCCCCAAAAGCAGAAAAAAGCTAATTGGCGCTCTCAGCTGCATGCACAAAGGTCCCAAATGCATTCAATCCCCCTGGGACCATCCGAAAAAAATTCCTTTTGTGCAAAAGCAGAAAGAAGGCGCGATATGTGCGATCCTTAGAGAAAAAACCCCATTTTTGGCCTTCCCAGAGGCTAAAAAAGCTAACTGGCAGTCTCAGCTGCATGCACAACGGTTCCAAATGCATTCAATCCCTCTGGGACCATCCGAAAAAAATTCCTTTTGTGCAAAAGCACAAGGAAGGCGCGATATGTGCGAACCTTAGAGAAAAAACCCCATTTTTGGCCTTCCCAGAGGCTAAAAAAGCTAACTGGCAGTCTCAGCTGCATGCACAACGGTTCCAAATGCATTCAATCCCTCTGGGACCATCCGAAAAAAATTCCTTTTGTGCAAAAGCACAAAGAAGGCGCGATATGTGCGATCCTTAGGGAAAAAACCTCATTTTGGGCCATTCCCAGAGGCTAAAAAAGGTGTTGTTAACTACGCAAGGCTGCGCAAAGCTGCGCACTGGCCCAATAATAATGCAAATCCCTCGGGGCTATCGGAAAAAAAAGTTTATTGTGTAGAAAGTCTGCGATTTTGTCGATAAGGTGGGAATTTCAGTTTTGAGAGGGGTGGGGTGGGTCCCTCAAAAAAGTGCTGGTTTTGGTGCAACGGCCCCAGCACAAAAGCACCCCAGATCCCGTTGCAGCACCAAAAAACATTCCATTTGGCACTATTTTTATCGAATTTGGCGATACTAAAAAGTGCTGCACTTTTTCAGGGCTTGAATTAGCCCCCAAAAGCAGAAAAAAGCTAATTGGCGCTCTCAGCTGCATGCACAATGGTCCCAAATGCATTCAATCCCTCTGGGACCATCCGAAAAAAATTCCTTTTGTGCAAAAGCACAAAGAAGGCGCGATATGTGCGATCCTTAGGGAAAAAACCCCATTTTTGGCCTTCCCAGAGGCTAAAAAAGCTAACTGGCAGTCTCAGCTGCATGCACAAAGGTTCCAAATGCATTCAATCCCTCTGGGACCATCCGAAAAAAATTCCTTTCCTGCAAAGGCACAAAGAAGGCGCGATATGTGCGATCCTTAGGGAAAAAACCCCATTTTTGGCCTTCCCAGAGGCTAAAAAGGGTGTTGTTAACTGCGCAAGGCTGCGCAAGTCTGCGCACTGGCCCAATGATAATGCAAATCCCTCGGGGCTATAAGAAAAAAAAGTTTGTTGTTTAGAAAGGCGCGATATGTGCAATCCTTAGGGAAAAAACCCCATTTTTGGCCTTCCCAGAGGCTAAAAAAGCTAACTGGCAGTCTCAGCTGCATGCACAAAGGTTCCAAATGCATTCAATCCCTCTGGGACCATCCGAAAAAAATTCCTTTTGTGCAAAAGCACAAAGAAGGCGCGATATGTGCGATCCTTAGGGAAAAAACCCCATTTTTGGCCTTCCCAGAGGCTAAAAAGGGTGTTGTTAACTGCGCAAGGCTGCGCAAGTCTGCGCACTGGCCCAATAATAATGCACATCCCTCGGGGCTATCAGAAAAAAAAGTTTATTGTGTAGAAAGGCGCGATATGTGCGATCCTTAGGGAAAAAACCCCATTTTTGGCCTTCCCAGAGGCTAAAAAGGGTGTTGTTAACTGCGCAAGGCTGCGCAAGTCTGCGCACTGGCCCAATTATAATGGAAATCCCTCGGGGCTATCAGAAAAAAAAGTTTTTTGTGTAGAAAGGCGCGATATGTGCGATCCTTAGGGAAAAAACCCCATTTTTGGCCTTCCCACAGGCTAAAAAAGCTAACTGCCAGTCTCAGCTGCATGCACAAAGGTTCCAAATGCATTCAATCCCTCTGGGACCATCCGAAAAAAATTCCTTTTGTGCAAAAGCACAAAGAAGGCGCGATATGTGCGATCCTTAGGGAAAAAACCCCATTTTTGGCCTTCCCAGAGGCTAAAAAGGGTGTTGTTAACTGCGCAAGGCTGCGCAAGTCTGCGCACTGGCCCAATAATAATGCAAATCCCTCGGGGCTATCAGAAAAAAAAGTTTATTGTGTAGAAAGGCGCGATATGTGCGATCCTTAGGGAATAAACCCCATTTCTGGCCTTCCCAGAGGCTAAAAAAGCTAACTGACAGTCTCAGCTGCATGCACAAAGGTTCCAAATGCATTCAATCCCTCTGGGACCATCCGAAAAAAATTCCTTTTGTGCAAAAGCACAAAGAAGGCGCGATATGTGCGATCCTTAGGGAAAAAACCTCATTTTGGGCCATTCCCAGAGGCTAAAAAAGGTGTTGTTAACTACGCAAGGTTGCGCAAAGCTGGGCACTGGCCCAATAATAATGCAAATCCCTCGGGGCTATCGGAAAAAAAAGTTTATTGTGTAGAAAGTCTGCGATTTTGTCGTTAAGGTGGGAATTTCAGTTTTGAGAGCGGTGGGGTGGGTCCCTCAAAAAAGTGCTGGTTTTGGTGCAACGGCCCCAGCACAAAAGCACCCCAGATCCCGTTGCAGCACCAAAAAACATTCCATTTGGCACTATTTTTATCGAATTTCGCGATACTAAAAAGTGCTGCACTTTTTCAGGGCTTGAATTAGCCCCCAAAAGCAGAAAAAAGCTAATTGGCGCTCTCAGCTGCATGCACAAAGGTCCCAAATGCATTCAATACCTGTGGGACCATCCGAAAAAAATTCCTTTTGTGCAAAAGCACAAAGAAGGCGCGATATGTGCGATCCTTAGGGAAAAAACCCCATTTTTGGCCTTCCCAGAGGCTAAAAAAGCTAACTGGCAGTCTCAGCTGCATGCACAAAGGTTCCAAATGCATTCAATCCCTCTGGGACCATCCGAAAAAAATTCCTTTTGTGCAAAAGCACAAAGAAGGCGCGATATGTGCGATCCTTAGGGAAAAAACCCCATTTTTGGCCTTCCCAGAGGCTAAAAAAGCTAACTGGCAGTCTCAGCTGCATGCACAAAGGTTCCAAATGCATTCAATCCCTCTGGGACCATCCGAAAAAAATTCCTTTTGTGCAAAAGCACAAAGAAGGAGCGATATGTGCGATCCTTAGGGAAAAAACCCCATTTTTGGCCTTCCCAGAGGCTAAAAAGGGTGTTGTTAACTGCGCAAGGCTGCACAAGTCTGCGCACTGGCCCAATAATAATACAAATCCCTCGGGGCTATCAGAAAAAAAAGTTTATTGTGTAGAAAGGCTTGATATGTGCGATCCTTAGGGAAAAAACCCCATTTTTGGCCTTCCCAGAGGCTAAAAAGGGTGTTGTTAACTGCGCAAGGCTGCGCAAGTCTCCGCACTGGCCCAATAATAATTGAAATCCCTCGGGGCTATCAGAAAAAAAAGTTTATTGTGTAGAAAGGCGCGATATGTGCGATCCTTAGGGAAAAAACCCCATTTTTGGCCTTCCCAGAGGCTAAAAAAGCTAACTGGCAGTCTCAGCTGCATGCACAAAGGTTCCAAATGCATTCAATCCCTCTGGGACCATCCGAAAAAAATTCTTTTTGTACAAAAGCGCAAAGAAGGCGCGATATGTGCGATCCTTAGGGAAAAAACCCCATTTTGGGCCATTCCCAGAGGCTAAAAAAGGTGTTGTTAACTACGCAAGGCTGCGCAAGGCTGCGCACTGGCCCAATAATAATGCAAATCCCTCGGGACTATCGGAGAAAAAAGTTTATTGTGTAGAAAGTCTGCGATTTTGTCGATAAGGTGGGAATTTCAGTTTTGAGAGGGGTGGGGTGGGTCCCTCAAAAAAGTGCTGGTTTTGGTGCAACGGCCCCAGAACAAAAGCACCCCAGATCCCGTTGCGGCACCAAAAAACATTCCATTTGGCACTATTTTTATCGAATTTGGCGATACTAAAAAGTGCTGCACTTTTTCAGGGCTTGAATTAGCCCCCAAAAGCAGAAAAAAGCTAATTGGCGCTCTCAGCTGCATGCACAAAGGTCCCAAATGCATTCAATCCCTCTGGGACCATCCGAAAAAAAATTCCTTTTGTGCAACAGCACAACGAAGGCGCGATATGTGCGATCCTTAGGGAAAAAAACCCATTTTTGGCCTTCCCAGAGGCTAAAAAGGGTGTTGTTAACTGCACAAGGCTGTGCAAGTCTGCGCACTGGCCCAATAATAATGCAAATCCCTCGGGGCTATCAGAAAAAAAAGTTTATTGTGTAGAAAGCGCGATATGTGCGATCCTTAGGGAAAAAACCCCATTTTTGGCCTTGCCAGAGGCTAAAAAGGGTGTTGTTAACTGTGCAAGGCTGCGCAAGTCTGCGCACTGGCCCAATAATAATGCAATTCCCTCGGGGCTATCAGAAAAAAAAGTTTATTGTGTAGAAAGCGCGATATGTGCGATCCTTAGGGAAAAAACCCCATTTTTGGCCTTCCCAGAGGCTAAAAAAGCTAACTGGCAGTCTCAGCTGCATGCACAAAGGTTCCAAATGCATTCAATCCCTCTGGGACCATCCGAAAAAAATTCCTTTTGTGCAAAAGCACAAAGAAGGCGCGATATGTGCGATCCTTAGGGAAAAAACCCCATTTTTGGCCTTCCCAGAGGCTAAAAAGGGTGTTGTTAACTGCGCAAGGCTGTGCAAGTCTGCGCAAGTCTGCGCACTGGCAAAATAATAATGCAAATCCCTCGGGGCTATCAGAAAAAAAAGTTTATTGTGTAGAAAGGCGCGATATGTGCGATCCTTAGGGAAAAAACCCCATTTTTGGCCTTCCCAGAGGCTAAAAAAGGTGTTGTTAACTGCGCAAGGCTGCGCAAGTCTGCGCACTGGCCCAATAATAATGCACATCCCTCGGGGCTATCAGAAAAAAAAGTTTATTGTGTAGAAAGGCGCGATATGTGCGATCCTTAGGGAAAAAACCCCATTTTTGGCCTTCCCAGAGGCTAAAAAAGCTAACTGGCAGTCTCAGCTGCATGCACAAAGGTTCCAAATGCAGGCAATCCCTCTGGGACCATCCGAAAAAAATTCCTTTTGTGCAAAAGCACAAAGAAGGCGCGATATGTGCGATCCTTAGGGAAAAAACCCCATTTTTGGCCTTCCCAGAGGCTAAAAAGGGTGTTGTTAACTGCGCAAGGCTGCGCAAGTCTGCGCAAGTCTGCGCACTGGCCCAATAATAATGCAAATCCCTCGGGGCTATCAGAAAAAAAAGTTTCTTGTGTAGAAAGGCGCGATATATGCGATCCTTAGGGAAAAAACCCCATTTTTGGCCTTCCCAGAGGCTAAAAAAGCTAACTGGCAGTCTCAGCTGCATGCACAAAGGTTCCAAATGCATTCAATCCCTCTGGGACCATCCGAAAAAAATTCCTTTTGTGCAAAAGCACAAAGAAGGCGCGATATGTGCGATCCTTAGGGAAAAAACCCCATTTTTGGCCTTCCCAGAGGCTAAAAAGGGTGTTGTTAACTGCGCAAGGCTGCGCAAGTCTGCGCAAGTCTGCGCACTGGCCCAATAATAATGCAAATCCCTCGGGGCTATCAGAAAAAAAAGTTTATTGTGTAGAAAGGCGCGATATGTGCGATCCTTAGGGAAAAAACCCCATTTTTGGCCTTCCCAGAGGCTAAAAAAGCTAACTGGCAGTCTCAGCTGCATGCACAAAGGTTCCAAATGCATTCAATCCCTCTGGGACCATCCGAAAAAAATTCCTTTTGTGCAAAAGCACAAAGAAGGCGCGATATGTGCGATCCTTAGGGAAAAAACCCCATTTTTGGCCTTCCCAAAGGCTAAAAAGGGTGTTGTTAACTGCGCAAGGCTGCGCAAGTCTGCGCAAGTCTGCGCACTGGCCCAATAATAATGCAAATCCCTCGGGGCTATCAGAAAAAAAAGTTTATTGTGTAGAAAGGCGCGATATGTGCGATCCTTAGGGAAAAAACCCCATTTTTGGCCTTCCCAGAGGCTAAAAAAGCTAACTGGCAGTCTCAGCTGCATGCACAAAGGTTCCAAATGCATTCAATCCCTCTGGGACCATCCGAAAAAAATTCCTTTTGTGCAAAAGCACAAAGAAGGCGCGATATGTGCGATCCTTAGGGAAAAAACCCCATTTTTGGCCTTTCCAGAGGCTTAAAAGGGTGTTGTTAACTGCGCAAGGCTGCGCAAGTCTGCGCACTGGCCCAATAATAATGCAAATCCCTCGGGGCTATCAGAAAAAAAGTTTCTTGTGTAGGAAGGCGCGATATGTGCGATCCTTAGGGAAAAAACCCCATTTTTGGCCTTCCCAGAGGCTAAAAAAGCTAACTGGCAGTCTCAGCTGCATGCACAAAGGTTCCAAATGCATTCAATCCCTCTGGGACCATCCGACAAAAATTCCTTTTGTGCAAAAGCACAAAGAAGGCGCGATATGTGCGATCCTTAGGGAAAAAACCCCATTTTTGGCCTTCCCAGACGCTAAAAAGGGTGTTGTTAACTGCGCAAGGCTGCGCAAGTCTGCGCACTGGCCCAATAATAATGCAAATCCCTCGGGGCTATCAGAAAAAAAAGTTTATTGTGTAGAAAGGCGCGATATGTGCGATCCTTAGGGAAAAAACCCCATTTTTGGCCTTCCCAGAGGCTAAAAAAGCTAACTGGCAGTCTCCGCTGCATGCACAAAGGTTCCAAATGAATTCAATCTCTCTGGGACCATTTGAAAAAAATTCCTTTTGTGCAAAAGCACAAAGAAGGCGCGATATGTGCGATCCTTAGGGAAAAAACCCCATTTTGGGCCATTCCCAGAGGCTAAAAAAGGTGTTGTTAACTACGCAAGGCTGCGCAAGGCTGTGCACTGGCCCAATAATAATTCAAATCCCTCGGGGCTATCGGAAAAAAAAGTTTCTTGTGTAGAAAGTCTGCGATTTTGTCGATAAGGTGGGAATTTCTCTTTTGAGAGGGGTGGGGTGGGTCCCTCAAAAAAGTGCTGGTTTTGGTGCAACGGCCCCAGCACAAAAGCACCCCAGATCCCGTTGCGGGACCAAAAAACATTCCATTTGGCACTATTTTTATCGAATTTGGCGATACTAAAAAGTGCTGCACTTTTTCAGGGCTTGAATTAGCCCCCAAAAGCAGAAAAAAGCTAATTGGCGCTCTCAGCTGCATGCACAAAGGTCCCAAATGCATTCAATCCCTCTAGACCATCCGAAAAAAATTCCTTTTGTGCAAAAGCACAAGGAAGGCGCGATATGTGCGATCCTTAGGGAAAAAACCCCATTTTTGGCCTTCCCAGAGGCTAAAAAGGGTGATGTTAACTGCGCAAGGCTGCGCAAGTCTGCGCACTGGCCCAATAATAATGCAAATCCCTCGGGGCTATCAGAAAAAAAAGTTTATTGTGTAGAAAGGCGCGATATGTGCGATCCTTAGGGAAAAAACCCCATTTTTGGCCTTCCCAGAGGCTAAAAAGGATAACTGGTAGTGTCAGCTGCATGCACAAAGGTTCCAAATGCATTCAATCCCTCTGGGACCATCCGACAAAAATTCCTTTTGTGCAAAAGCACAAAGAAGGCGCGATATGTGCGATCCTTAGGGAAAAAACCCCATTTTGGGCCATTCCCAGGGGCTGAAAAAGGTTTTGTTAACTACGCAAGGCTGCGCAAGTCTGCGCACTGGCCCAATAATAATGCAAATCTGTCGGGACTATCGGAAAAAAAGTTTATTGTGTAGAAAGTCTGCGATTTTGTCGATAAGGTGGGAATTTCAGTTTTGAGAGCGGTGGGGTGGGTCCCTCAAAAAAGTGCTGGTTTTGGTGCAACGGCCCCAGCACAAAAGCACCCCAGATCCCGTTGCGGCACCAAAAAAGATTCCATTTGGCACTATTTTTATCGAATTTGGCGATACTAAAAAGTGCTGCAATTTTTCATGGCTTGAATTAGCCCCCAAAAGCAGAAAAAAGCTAATTGGCGCTCTCAGCTGCATGCACAAAGGTCCCAAATGCATTCAATCCCTCTGGGACCATCCGAAAAAAATTCCTTTTGTGCAAAAGCACAAAGAAGGCGCGATATGTGCGATCCTTAGGGAAAAAAACCCATTTTTGGCCTTCCCAGAGGCTAAAAAGGGTGTTGTCAACTGCGCAAGGCTGCGCAAGTCTGCGCACTGGCCCAATAATAATGCAAATCCCTCGGCGCTATCAGAAAAAAAAGTTTATTTTGTAGAAAGGCGCGATATGTGCGATCCTTAGGGAAAAAACCCCATTTTTGGCCTTCCCAGAGGCTAAAAAAGCTAACTGGCAGTCTCAGCTGCATGCACAAAGGTTCTAAATGCATTCAATCCCCCTGGGACCATCCGAAAAAAATAACTTTTGTGCAAAAGCACAAAGAAGGCACGATATGTGCGATCCTTAGGGAAAAAACCCCATTTTTGGCCTTCCCAGAGGCTAAAAAGGGTGTTGTTAACTGCGCAAGGCTGCGCAAGTCTGCACACTGGCCCAATAATAATGCAAATCCCTCGGGGCTATCAGAAAAAAAAGTTTATTGTGTAGAAAGGGGCGATATGTGCGATCCTTAGGGAAAAAAGCCCATTTTGGGCCATTCCCAGAGGCTAAAAAAGGTGTTGTTGACTACGCAAGGCTGCGCAACGCTGCGCACTGGCCCAATAATAATGCAAATCCCTCGGGGCTATCGGAAAAAAAGTTTATTGTGTAGAAAGTCTGCGATTTTGTCGATAAGGTGGGAATTTCAGTTTTGAGAGCGGTGGGGTGGGTCCCTCAAAAAAGTGCTGGTTTTCGTGCAACGGCCCCAGCACAAAAGCACCCCAGATCCCGTTGCGGCACCAAAAAAGATTCCATTTGGCACTATTTTTATCGAATTTGGCGATACTAAAAAGTGCTGCACTTTTTCAGGGCTTGAATTAGCCCCCAAAAGCAGAAAAAAGCTAATTGGCGCTCTCAGCTGCATGCACAAAGGTCCCAAATGCATTCAATCCCTCTGGGACAATCCCAAAAAAATTCCTTTTGTGGAAAAGCACAAAGAAGGCGCGATATGTGCGATCCTTAGGGAAAAAAACCCATTTTTGGCCTTCCCAGAGGCTAAAAAGGGTGTTGTTAACTGCGCAAGTCTGCGCAAGTCTGCGCACTGGCCCAATAATAATGCAAATCCCTCGGCGCTATCAGAAAAAAAAGTTTATTGTGTAGAAAGGCGCGATATGTGCGATCCTTAGGGAAAAAAACCCCATTTTTGGCCTTCCCAGAGGCTAAAAAAGCTAACTGGCAGTCTCAGCTGCATGCACAAGGGTTCCAAATGCATTCAATCCCTCTGGGACCATCCGAAAAAAATTCCTTTTGTGCATAAGCACAAAGAAGGAGCGATATGTGCGATCCTTAGGGAAAAAACCCCATTTTTGGCCTTCCCAGAGGCTTAAAAGGGTGTTGTTAACTGCGCAAGGCTGCGCAAGTCTGCGCACTGGCCCAATAATAATGCAAATCCCTCGGCGCTATAAGAAAAAAAAGTTTATTGTGTAGAAAGGCGCGATATGTGCGATCCTTAGGGAAAAAACCCCATTTTTGGCCTTCCCAGAGGCTAAAAAAGCTAACTGGCAGTCTCAGCTGCATGCACAAAGGTTCCAAATGCAGTCAATCCCTCTGGGACCATCCGAAAAAAATTCCTTTTGTGCAAAAGCACAAAGAAGGCACGATATGTGCGATCCTTAGGGAAAAAACCCTATTTTTGGCCTTCCCAGAGGCTAAAAAGGGTGTTGTTAACTGCGCAAGGCTGCGCAAGTCTGCGCACTGGCCCAATAATAATGCAAATCCCTCGGGGCTATCAGAAAAAAAAGTTTATTGTGTAGAAAGGCGCGATATGTGCGATCCTTAGGGAAAAAATCCCATTTTTGGCCTTCCCAGAGGCTAAAAAAGCTAACTGGCAGTCTCAGCTGCATGCACAAAGGTTCCAAATGCATTCAATCCCTCTGGGACCATCCGAAAAAAATTCCTTTTGTGGAAAAGCACAAAGAAGGCGCGATATGTGCGATCCTTAGGGAAAAAACCCCATTTTGGGCCATTCCCAGAGGCTAAAAAAGGTGTTGTTGACTACGCAAGGCTGCGCAACGCTGCGCACTGGCCCAATAATAATGCAAATCCCTCGGGGCTATCGGAAAAAAAGTTTATTGTGTAGAAAGTCTGCGATTTTGTCGATAAGGTGGGAATTTCAGTTTTGAGAGCGGTGGGGTGGGTCCCTCAAAAAAGTGCTGGTTTTCGTGCAACGGCCCCAGCACAAAAGCACCCCAGATCCCGTTGCGGCACCAAAAAACATTCCATTTGGCACTATTTTTATCGAATTTGGCGATACTAAAAAGTGCTGCACTTTTTCAGGGCTTGAATTAGCCCCCAAAAGCAGAAAAAAGCTAATTGGCGCTCTCAGCTGCATGCACAAAGGTCCCAAATGCATTCAATCCCTCTGGGACAATCCCAAAAAAATTCCTTTTGTGCAAAAGCACAAAGAAGGCGCGATATGTGCGATCCTTAGGGAAAAAAACCCATTTTTGGCCTTCCCAGAGGCTAAAAAGGGTGTTGTTAACTGCGCAAGTCTGCGCAAGTCTGCGCACTGGCCCAATAATAATGCAAATCCCTCGGCGCTATCAGAAAAAAAAGTTTATTGTGTAGAAAGGCGCGATATGTGCGATCCTTAGGGAAAAAAACCCCATTTTTGGCCTTCCCAGAGGCTAAAAAAGCTAACTGGCAGTCTCAGCTGCATGCACAAAGGTTCCAAATGCATTCAATCCCTCTGGGACCATCCGAAAAAAATTCCTTTTGTGCATAAGCACAAAGAAGGAGCGATATGTGCGATCCTTAGGGAAAAAACCCCATTTTTGGCCTTCCCAGAGGCTTAAAAGGGTGTTGTTAACTGCGCAAGGCTGCGCAAGTCTGCGCACTGGCCCAATAATAATGCAAATCCCTCGGCGCTATGAGAAAAAAAAGTTTATTGTGTAGAAAGGCGCGATATGTGCGATCCTTAGGGAAAAAACCCCATTTTTGGCCTTCCCAGAGGCTAAAAAAGCTAACTGGCAGTCTCAGCTGCATGCACAAAGGTTCCAAATGCAGTCAATCCCTCTGGGACCATCCGAAAAAAATTCCTTTTGTGCAAAAGCACAAAGAAGGCACGATATGTGCGATCCTTAGGGAAAAAACCCTATTTTTGGCCTTCCCAGAGGCTAAAAAGGGTGTTGTTAACTGCGCAAGGCTGCGCAAGTCTGCGCACTGGCCCAATAATAATGCAAATCCCTCGGGGGTATCAGAAAAAAAAGTTTATTGTGTAGAAAGGCGCGATATGTGCGATCCTTAGGGAAAAAAGCCCATTTTGGGCCATTCCCAGAGGCTAAAAAAGGTGTTGTTAACTACGCAAGGCTGCGCAAGGCTGCGGACTGGCCCAATAATAATGCAAATCAATCGGGGCTATCGGAAAAAAAGTTTATTGTGTAGAAAGTCTGCGATTTGGTCGATAAGGTGGGAATTTCAGTTCTGAGAGCGCTGGGGTGGGTCCCTCAAAATAGTGCTGGTTTTGGTGCAACGGCCCCAGCACAAAAGCACCCCAGATCCCGTTGCGGCACCAAAAAACATTCCATTTGGCACTATTTTTATCGAATTTGGCGATACTAAAAAGTGCTGCACTTTTTCAGGGCTTGAATTAGCCCCCAAAAGCAGAAAAAAGCTAATTGGCGCTCTCAGCTGCATGCACAAAGGTCCCAAATGCATTCAATCCCTCTGGGACCATCACAAAAAAATTCCTTTTGTGCAAAAGCACAAAGAAGGCGCGATATGTGCGATCCTTAGGGAAAAAAACCCATTTTTGGCCTTCCCAGAGGCTAAAAAGGGTGTTGTTAACTGCGCAAGGCTGCGCAAGTCTGCGCACTGGCCCAATAATAATGCAAATCCCTCGGCGCTATCAGAAAAAAAAGTTTATTGTGTAGAAAGGCGCGATATGTGCGATCCTTAGGGAAAAAACCCCATTTTTGGCCTTCCCAGAGGCTAAAAAGGGTGTTGTTAACTGCGCAAGGCTGCGCAAGTCTGCGCACTGGCCCAATAATAATGCAAATCCCTCGGGGCTATCAGAAAAAAAAGTTTATTGTGTAGAAAGGCGCGATATGTGCGATCCTTAGGGAAAAAACCCCATTTTGGGCCATTCCCAGAGGCTAAAAAAGGTGTTGTTAACTACGCAAGGCTGCGCAAGGCTGCGCACTGGCCCAATAATAATGCAAATCCCTCGGGGCTATCGGAAAAAAAGTTTATTGTGTAGAAAGTCTGCGATTTTGTCGATAAGGTGGGAATTTCAGTTTTGAGAGCGGTGGGGTGGGTCCCTCAAAATAGTGCTGGTTTTGGTGCAACGGCCCCAGCACAAAAGCACCCCAGATCCCGTTGCAGCACCAAAAAACATTCCATTTGGCACTATTTTTATCGAATTTGGCGATACTAAAAAGTGCTGCACTTTTTCAGGGCTTGAATTAGCCCCCAAAAGCAGAAAAAAGCTAATTGGCGCTCTCAGCTGCATGCACAAAGGTCCCAAATGCATTCAATCCCTCTGGGACCATCCGAAACAAATTCCTTTTGTGCAAAAGCACAAAGAAGGCGCGATATGTGCGATCCTTAGGGAAAAAAAACCCATTTTTGGCCTTCCCAGAGGCTAAAAAGGGTGTTGTTAACTGCGCAAGGCTGCGCAAGTCTGCGCAAGTCTGCGCACTGGCCCAATAATAATGCAAATCCCTCGGGGCTATCAGAAAAAAAAGTTTATTGTGTAGAAAGGCGCGATATGTGCGATCCTTAGGGAAAAAACCCCATTTTTGGCCTTCCCAGAGGCTAAAAAAGCTAACTGGCAGTCTCAGCTGCATGCACAAAGGTTCCAAATGCATTCAATCCCTCTGGGACCATCCGAAAAAAATTCCTTTTGTGCAAAAGCACAAAGAAGGCGCGATATGTGCGATCCTTAGGGAAAAAACCCCATTTTTGGCCTTCCCAAAGGCTAAAAAGGGTGTTGTTAACTGCGCAAGGCTGCGCAAGTCTGCGCAAGTCTGCGCACTGGCCCAATAATAATGCAAATCCCTCGGGGCTATCAGAAAAAAAAGTTTATTGTGTAGAAAGGCGCGATATGTGCGATCCTTAGGGAAAAAACCCCATTTTTGGCCTTCCCAGAGGCTAAAAAAGCTAACTGGCAGTCTCAGCTGCATGCACAAAGGTTCCAAATGCATTCAATCCCTCTGGGACCATCCGAAAAAAATTCCTTTTGTGCAAAAGCACAAAGAAGGCGCGATATGTGCGATCCTTAGGGAAAAAACCCCATTTTTGGCCTTCCCAGAGGCTTAAAAGGGTGTTGTTAACTGCGCAAGGCTGCGCAAGTCTTCGCACTGGCCCAATAATAATGCAAATCCCTCGGGGCTATCAGAAAAAAAAGTTTATTGTGTAGAAAGGCGCGATATGTGCGATCCTTAGGGAAAAAACCCCATTTTTGGCCTTCCCAGAGGCTAAAAAAGCTAACTGGCAGTCTCAGCTGCATGCACAAAGGTTCCAAATGCATTCAATCCCTCTGGGACCATCCGACAAAAATTCCTTTTGTGCAAAAGCACAAAGAAGGCGCGATATGTGCGATCCTTAGGGAAAAAACCCCATTTTTGGCCTTCCCAGACGCTAAAAAGGGTGTTGTTAACTGCGCAAGGCTGCGCAAGTCTGCGCACTGGCCCAATAATAATGCAAATCCCTCGGGGCTATCAGAAAAAAAAGTTTATTGTGTAGAAAGGCGCGATATGTGCGATCCTTAGGGAAAAAACCCCATTTTTGGCCTTCCCAGAGGCTAAAAAAGCTAACTGGCAGTCTCCGCTGCATGCACAAAGGTTCCAAATGAATTCAATCTCTCTGGGACCATTTGAAAAAAATTCCTTTTGTGCAAAAGCACAAAGAAGGCGCGATATGTGCGATCCTTAGGGAAAAAACCCCATTTTGGGCCATTCCCAGAGGCTAAAAAAGGTGTTGTTGACTACGCAAGGCTGCGCAACGCTGCGCACTGGCCCAATAATAATGCAAATCCCTCGGGGCTATCGGAAAAAAAGTTTATTGTGTAGAAAGTCTGCGATTTTGTCGATAAGGTGGGAATTTCAGTTTTGAGAGCGGTGGGGTGGGTCCCTCAAAAAAGTGCTGGTTTTCGTGCAACGGCCCCAGCACAAAAGCACCCCAGATCCCGTTGCGGCACCAAAAAAGATTCCATTTGGCACTATTTTTATCGAATTTGGCGATACTAAAAAGTGCTGCACTTTTTCAGGGCTTGAATTAGCCCCCAAAAGCAGAAAAAAGCTAATTGGCGCTCTCAGCTGCATGCACAAAGGTCCCAAATGCATTCAATCCCTCTGGGACAATCCCAAAAAAATTCCTTTTGTGGAAAAGCACAAAGAAGGCGCGATATGTGCGATCCTTAGGGAAAAAAACCCATTTTTGGCCTTCCCAGAGGCTAAAAAGGGTGTTGTTAACTGCGCAAGTCTGCGCAAGTCTGCGCACTGGCCCAATAATAATGCAAATCCCTCGGCGCTATCAGAAAAAAAAGTTTATTGTGTAGAAAGGCGCGATATGTGCGATCCTTAGGGAAAAAAACCCCATTTTTGGCCTTCCCAGAGGCTAAAAAAGCTAACTGGCAGTCTCAGCTGCATGCACAAGGGTTCCAAATGCATTCAATCCCTCTGGGACCATCCGAAAAAAATTCCTTTTGTGCATAAGCACAAAGAAGGAGCGATATGTGCGATCCTTAGGGAAAAAACCCCATTTTTGGCCTTCCCAGAGGCTTAAAAGGGTGTTGTTAACTGCGCAAGGCTGCGCAAGTCTGCGCACTGGCCCAATAATAATGCAAATCCCTCGGCGCTATAAGAAAAAAAAGTTTATTGTGTAGAAAGGCGCGATATGTGCGATCCTTAGGGAAAAAACCCCATTTTTGGCCTTCCCAGAGGCTAAAAAAGCTAACTGGCAGTCTCAGCTGCATGCACAAAGGTTCCAAATGCAGTCAATCCCTCTGGGACCATCCGAAAAAAATTCCTTTTGTGCAAAAGCACAAAGAAGGCACGATATGTGCGATCCTTAGGGAAAAAACCCTATTTTTGGCCTTCCCAGAGGCTAAAAAGGGTGTTGTTAACTGCGCAAGGCTGCGCAAGTCTGCGCACTGGCCCAATAATAATGCAAATCCCTCGGGGCTATCAGAAAAAAAAGTTTATTGTGTAGAAAGGCGCGATATGTGCGATCCTTAGGGAAAAAATCCCATTTTTGGCCTTCCCAGAGGCTAAAAAAGCTAACTGGCAGTCTCAGCTGCATGCACAAAGGTTCCAAATGCATTCAATCCCTCTGGGACCATCCGAAAAAAATTCCTTTTGTGGAAAAGCACAAAGAAGGCGCGATATGTGCGATCCTTAGGGAAAAAACCCCATTTTGGGCCATTCCCAGAGGCTAAAAAAGGTGTTGTTGACTACGCAAGGCTGCGCAACGCTGCGCACTGGCCCAATAATAATGCAAATCCCTCGGGGCTATCGGAAAAAAAGTTTATTGTGTAGAAAGTCTGCGATTTTGTCGATAAGGTGGGAATTTCAGTTTTGAGAGCGGTGGGGTGGGTCCCTCAAAAAAGTGCTGGTTTTCGTGCAACGGCCCCAGCACAAAAGCACCCCAGATCCCGTTGCGGCACCAAAAAACATTCCATTTGGCACTATTTTTATCGAATTTGGCGATACTAAAAAGTGCTGCACTTTTTCAGGGCTTGAATTAGCCCCCAAAAGCAGAAAAAAGCTAATTGGCGCTCTCAGCTGCATGCACAAAGGTCCCAAATGCATTCAATCCCTCTGGGACAATCCCAAAAAAATTCCTTTTGTGCAAAAGCACAAAGAAGGCGCGATATGTGCGATCCTTAGGGAAAAAAACCCATTTTTGGCCTTCCCAGAGGCTAAAAAGGGTGTTGTTAACTGCGCAAGTCTGCGCAAGTCTGCGCACTGGCCCAATAATAATGCAAATCCCTCGGCGCTATCAGAAAAAAAAGTTTATTGTGTAGAAAGGCGCGATATGTGCGATCCTTAGGGAAAAAAACCCCATTTTTGGCCTTCCCAGAGGCTAAAAAAGCTAACTGGCAGTCTCAGCTGCATGCACAAAGGTTCCAAATGCATTCAATCCCTCTGGGACCATCCGAAAAAAATTCCTTTTGTGCATAAGCACAAAGAAGGAGCGATATGTGCGATCCTTAGGGAAAAAACCCCATTTTTGGCCTTCCCAGAGGCTTAAAAGGGTGTTGTTAACTGCGCAAGGCTGCGCAAGTCTGCGCACTGGCCCAATAATAATGCAAATCCCTCGGCGCTATGAGAAAAAAAAGTTTATTGTGTAGAAAGGCGCGATATGTGCGATCCTTAGGGAAAAAACCCCATTTTTGGCCTTCCCAGAGGCTAAAAAAGCTAACTGGCAGTCTCAGCTGCATGCACAAAGGTTCCAAATGCAGTCAATCCCTCTGGGACCATCCGAAAAAAATTCCTTTTGTGCAAAAGCACAAAGAAGGCACGATATGTGCGATCCTTAGGGAAAAAACCCTATTTTTGGCCTTCCCAGAGGCTAAAAAGGGTGTTGTTAACTGCGCAAGGCTGCGCAAGTCTGCGCACTGGCCCAATAATAATGCAAATCCCTCGGGGGTATCAGAAAAAAAAGTTTATTGTGTAGAAAGGCGCGATATGTGCGATCCTTAGGGAAAAAAGCCCATTTTGGGCCATTCCCAGAGGCTAAAAAAGGTGTTGTTAACTACGCAAGGCTGCGCAAGGCTGCGGACTGGCCCAATAATAATGCAAATCAATCGGGGCTATCGGAAAAAAAGTTTATTGTGTAGAAAGTCTGCGATTTGGTCGATAAGGTGGGAATTTCAGTTCTGAGAGCGCTGGGGTGGGTCCCTCAAAATAGTGCTGGTTTTGGTGCAACGGCCCCAGCACAAAAGCACCCCAGATCCCGTTGCGGCACCAAAAAACATTCCATTTGGCACTATTTTTATCGAATTTGGCGATACTAAAAAGTGCTGCACTTTTTCAGGGCTTGAATTAGCCCCCAAAAGCAGAAAAAAGCTAATTGGCGCTCTCAGCTGCATGCACAAAGGTCCCAAATGCATTCAATCCCTCTGGGACCATCACAAAAAAATTCCTTTTGTGCAAAAGCACAAAGAAGGCGCGATATGTGCGATCCTTAGGGAAAAAAACCCATTTTTGGCCTTCCCAGAGGCTAAAAAGGGTGTTGTTAACTGCGCAAGGCTGCGCAAGTCTGCGCACTGGCCCAATAATAATGCAAATCCCTCGGCGCTATCAGAAAAAAAAGTTTATTGTGTAGAAAGGCGCGATATGTGCGATCCTTAGGGAAAAAAACCCCATTTTTGGCCTTCCCAGAGGCTAAAAAGGGTGTTGTTAACTGCGCAAGGCTGCGCAAGTCTGCGCACTGGCCCAATAATAATGCAAATCCCTCGGGGCTATCAGAAAAAAAAGTTTATTGTGTAGAAAGGCGCGATATGTGCGATCCTTAGGGAAAAAACCCCATTTTGGGCCATTCCCAGAGGCTAAAAAAGGTGTTGTTAACTACGCAAGGCTGCGCAAGGCTGCGCACTGGCCCAATAATAATGCAAATCCCTCGGGGCTATCGGAAAAAAAGTTTATTGTGTAGAAAGTCTGCGATTTTGTCGATAAGGTGGGAATTTCAGTTTTGAGAGCGGTGGGGTGGGTCCCTCAAAATAGTGCTGGTTTTGGTGCAACGGCCCCAGCACAAAAGCACCCCAGATCCCGTTGCAGCACCAAAAAACATTCCATTTGGCACTATTTTTTATCGAATTTGGCGATACTAAAAAGTGCTGCACTTTTTCAGGGCTTGAATTAGCCCCCAAAAGCAGAAAAAAGCTAATTGGCGCTCTCAGCTGCATGCACAAAGGTCCCAAATGCATTCAATCCCTCTGGGACCATCCGAAACAAATTCCTTTTGTGCAAAAGCACAAAGAAGGCGCGATATGTGCGATCCTTAGGGAAAAAAAACCCATTTTTGGCCTTCCCAGAGGCTAAAAAGGGTGTTGTTAACTGCGCAAGGCTGCGCAAGTCTGCGCAAGTCTGCGCACTGGCCCAATAATAATGCAAATCCCTCGGGGCTATCAGAAAAAAAAAGTTTATTGTGTAGAAAGGCGCGATATGTGCGATCCTTAGGGAAAAAACCCCATTTTTGGCCTTCCCAGAGGCTAAAAAAGCTAACTGGCAGTCTCAGCTGCATGCACAAAGGTTCCAAATGCATTCAATCCCTCTGGGACCATCCGAAAAAAATTCCTTTTGTGCAAAAGCACAAAGAAGGCGCGATATGTGCGATCCTTAGGGAAAAAACCCCATTTTTGGCCTTCCCAAAGGCTAAAAAGGGTGTTGTTAACTGCGCAAGGCTGCGCAAGTCTGCGCAAGTCTGCGCACTGGCCCAATAATAATGCAAATCCCTCGGGGCTATCAGAAAAAAAAGTTTATTGTGTAGAAAGGCGCGATATGTGCGATCCTTAGGGAAAAAACCCCATTTTTGGCCTTCCCAGAGGCTAAAAAAGCTAACTGGCAGTCTCAGCTGCATGCACAAAGGTTCCAAATGCATTCAATCCCTCTGGGACCATCCGAAAAAAAATTCCTTTTGTGCAAAAGCACAAAGAAGGCGCGATATGTGCGATCCTTAGGGAAAAAAACCCCATTTTTGGCCTTCCCAGAGGCTTAAAAGGGTGTTGTTAACTGCGCAAGGCTGCGCAAGTCTTCGCACTGGCCCAATAATAATGCAAATCCCTCGGGGCTATCAGAAAAAAAAGTTTATTGTGTAGAAAAGGCGCGATATGTGCGATCCTTAGGGAAAAAAACCCCATTTTTGGCCTTCCCAGAGGCTAAAAAAGCTAACTGGCAGTCTCAGCTGCATGCACAAAGGTTCCAAATGCATTCAATCCCTCTGGGACCATCCGACAAAAATTCCTTTTGTGCAAAAGCACAAAGAAGGCGCGATATGTGCGATCCTTAGGGAAAAAACCCCATTTTTGGCCTTCCCAGACGCTAAAAAGGGTGTTGTTAACTGCGCAAGGCTGCGCAAGTCTGCGCACTGGCCCAATAATAATGCAAATCCCTCGGGGCTATCAGAAAAAAAAGTTTATTGTGTAGAAAGGCGCGATATGTGCGATCCTTAGGGAAAAACCCCATTTTTGGCCTTCCCAGAGGCTAAAAAAGCTAACTGGCAGTCTCCGCTGCATGCACAAAGGTTCCAAATGAATTCAATCTCTCTGGGACCATTTGAAAAAAAATTCCTTTTGTGCAAAAGCACAAAGAAGGCGCGATATGTGCGATCCTTAGGGAAAAAAACCCCATTTTGGGCCATTCCCAGAGGCTAAAAAAGGTGTTGTTAACTACGCAAGGCTGCGCAAGGCTGTGCACTGGCCCAATAATAATTCAAATCCCTCGGGGCTATCGGAAAAAAAAGTTTCTTGTGTAGAAAGTCTGCGATTTTGTCGATAAGGTGGGAATTTCTCTTTTGAGAGGGGTGGGGTGGGTCCCTCAAAAAAGTGCTGGTTTGGTGCAACGGCCCCAGCACAAAAGCACCCCAGATCCCGTTGCGGGACCAAAAAACATTCCATTTGGCACTATTTTTATCGAATTTGGCGAATACTAAAAAGTGCTGCACTTTTTCAGGGCTTGAATTAGCCCCCAAAAGCAGAAAAAAGCTAATTGGCGCTCTCAGCTGCATGCACAAAGGTCCCAAATGCATTCAATCCCTCTAGACCATCCGAAAAAAATTCCCTTTTGTGCAAAAGCACAAGGAAGGCGCGATATGTGCGATCCTTAGGGAAAAAACCCCATTTTTGGCCTTCCCAGAGGCTAAAAAGGGTGATGTTAACTGCGCAAGGCTGCGCAAGTCTGCGCACTGGCCCAATAATAATGCAAATCCCTCGGGGCTATCAGAAAAAAAAGTTTATTGTGTAGAAAGGCGCGATATGTGCGATCCTTAGGGAAAAAACCCCATTTTTGGCCTTCCCAGAGGCTAAAAAGGATAACTGGTAGTGTCAGCTGCATGCACAAAGGTTCCAAATGCATTCAATCCCTCTGGGACCATCCGACAAAAATTCCTTTTGTGCAAAAGCACAAAGAAGGCGCGATATGTGCGATCCTTAGGGAAAAAACCCCATTTTGGGCCATTCCCAGGGGCTGAAAAAGGTTTTGTTAACTACGCAAGGCTGCGCAAGTCTGCGCACTGGCCCAATAATAATGCAAATCTGTCGGGACTATCGGAAAAAAAGTTTATTGTGTAGAAAGTCTGCGATTTTGTCGATAAGGTGGGAATTTCAGTTTTGAGAGCGGTGGGGTGGGTCCCTCAAAAAAGTGCTGGTTTTGGTGCAACGGCCCCAGCACAAAAGCACCCCAGATCCCGTTGCGGCACCAAAAAAGATTCCATTTGGCACTATTTTTATCGAATTTGGCGATACTAAAAAGTGCTGCAATTTTTCATGGCTTGAATTAGCCCCCAAAAGCAGAAAAAAGCTAATTGGCGCTCTCAGCTGCATGCACAAAGGTCCCAAATGCATTCAATCCCTCTGGGACCATCCGAAAAAAAATTCCTTTTGTGCAAAAGCACAAAGAAGGCGCGATATGTGCGATCCTTAGGGAAAAAAACCCATTTTTGGCCTTCCCAGAGGCTAAAAAGGGTGTTGTCAACTGCGCAAGGCTGCGCAAGTCTGCGCACTGGCCCAATAATAATGCAAATCCCTCGGCGCTATCAGAAAAAAAAAGTTTATTTTGTAGAAAGGCGCGATATGTGCGATCCTTAGGGAAAAAACCCCATTTTTGGCCTTCCCAGAGGCTAAAAAAGCTAACTGGCAGTCTCAGCTGCATGCACAAAGGTTCTAAATGCATTCAATCCCCCTGGGACCATCCGAAAAAAATAACTTTTGTGCAAAAGCACAAAGAAGGCACGATATGTGCGATCCTTAGGGAAAAAAACCCCATTTTTGGCCTTCCCAGAGGCTAAAAAGGGTGTTGTTAACTGCGCAAGGCTGCGCAAGTCTGCACACTGGCCCAATAATAATGCAAATCCCTCGGGGCTATCAGAAAAAAAGTTTATTGTGTAGAAAGGCGCGATATGTGCGATCCTTAGGGAAAAAAGCCCATTTTGGGCCATTCCCAGAGGCTAAAAAAGGTGTTGTTGACTACGCAAGGCTGCGCAACGCTGCGCACTGGCCCAATAATAATGCAAATCCCTCGGGGCTATCGGAAAAAAAGTTTATTGTGTAGAAAGTCTGCGATTTTGTCGATAAGGTGGGAATTTCAGTTTTGAGAGCGGTGGGGTGGGTCCCTCAAAAAAGTGCTGGTTTTCGTGCAACGGCCCCAGCACAAAAGCACCCCAGATCCCGTTGCGGCACCAAAAAAGATTCCATTTGGCACTATTTTATCGAATTTGGCGATACTAAAAAGTGCTGCACTTTTTCAGGGCTTGAATTAGCCCCCAAAAGCAGAAAAAAGCTAATTGGCGCTCTCAGCTGCATGCACAAAGGTCCCAAATGCATTCAATCCCTCTGGGACAATCCCAAAAAAATTCCTTTTGTGGAAAAGCACAAAGAAGGCGCGATATGTGCGATCCTTAGGGAAAAAAAACCCATTTTTAGCCTAGGGTGTTGTTAACTGCGCAAGTCTGCGCAAGTCTGCGCACTGGCCCAATAATAATGCAAATCCCTCGGCGCTATCAGAAAAAAAAGTTTATTGTGTAGAAAGGCGCGATATGTGCGATCCTTAGGGAAAAAAACCCCATTTTTGGCCTTCCCAGAGGCTAAAAAAGCTAACTGGCAGTCTCAGCTGCATGCACAAGGGTTCCAAATGCATTCAATCCCTCTGGGACCATCCGAAAAAAATTCCTTTTGTGCATAAGCACAAAGAAGGAGCGATATGTGCGATCCTTAGGGAAAAAACCCCATTTTTGGCCTTCCCAGAGGCTTAAAAGGGTGTTGTTAACTGCGCAAGGCTGCGCAAGTCTGCGCACTGGCCCAATAATAATGCAAATCCCTCGGCGCTATAAGAAAAAAAAGTTTATTGTGTAGAAAGGCGCGATATGTGCGATCCTTAGGGAAAAAACCCCATTTTTGGCCTTCCCAGAGGCTAAAAAAGCTAACTGGCAGTCTCAGCTGCATGCACAAAGGTTCCAAATGCAGTCAATCCCTCTGGGACCATCCGAAAAAAATTCCTTTTGTGCAAAAGCACAAAGAAGGCACGATATGTGCGATCCTTAGGGAAAAAACCCTATTTTTGGCCTTCCCAGAGGCTAAAAAGGGTGTTGTTAACTGCGCAAGGCTGCGCAAGTCTGCGCACTGGCCCAATAATAATGCAAATCCCTCGGGGCTATCAGAAAAAAAAAGTTTATTGTGTAGAAAGGCGCGATATGTGCGATCCTTAGGGAAAAAGCCCATTTTGGGCCATTCCCAGAGGCTAAAAAAGGTGTTGTTGACTACGCAAGGCTGCGCAACGCTGCGCACTGGCCCAATAATAATGCAAATCCCTCGGGGCTATCGGAAAAAAAGTTTATTGTGTAGAAAGTCTGCGATTTTGTCGATAAGGTGGGAATTTCAGTTTTGAGAGCGGTGGGGTGGGTCCCTCAAAAAAGTGCTGGTTTTCGTGCAACGGCCCCAGCACAAAAGCACCCCAGATCCCGTTACGGCACCAAAAAAGATTCCATTTGGCACTATTTTTATCGAATTTGGCGATACTAAAAAGTGCTGCACTTTTTCAGGGCTTGAATTAGCCCCCAAAAGCAGAAAAAAGCTAATTGGCGCTCTCAGCTGCATGCACAAAGGTCCCAAATGCATTCAATCCCTCTGGGACAATCCCAAAAAAATTCCTTTTGTGCAAAAGCACAAAGAAGGCGCGATATGTGCGATCCTTAGGGAAAAAAACCCATTTTTGGCCTTCCCAGAGGCTAAAAAGGGTGTTGTTAACTGCGCAAGTCTGCGCAAGTCTGCGCACTGGCCCAATAATAATGCAAATCCCTCGGCGCTATCAGAAAAAAAAGTTTATTGTGTAGAAAGGCGCGATATGTGCGATCCTTAGGGAAAAAAACCCCATTTTTGGCCTTCCCAGAGGCTAAAAAAGCTAACTGGCAGTCTCAGCTGCATGCACAAAGGTTCCAAATGCATTCAATCCCTCTGGGACCATCCGAAAAAAATTCCTTTTGTGCATAAGCACAAAGAAGGAGCGATATGTGCGATCCTTAGGGAAAAAACCCCATTTTTGGCCTTCCCAGAGGCTTAAAAGGGTGTTGTTAACTGCGCAAGGCTGCGCAAGTCTGCGCACTGGCCCAATAATAATGCAAATCCCTCGGCGCTATGAGAAAAAAAGTTTATTGTGTAGAAAGGCGCGATATGTGCGATCCTTAGGGAAAAAACCCCATTTTTGGCCTTCCCAGAGGCTAAAAAAGCTAACTGGCAGTCTCAGCTGCATGCACAAAGGTTCCAAATGCAGTCAATCCCTCTGGGACCATCCGAAAAAAATTCCTTTTGTGCAAAAGCACAAAGAAGGCACGATATGTGCGATCCTTAGGGAAAAAACCCTATTTTTGGCCTTCCCAGAGGCTAAAAAGGGTGTTGTTAACTGCGCAAGGCTGCGCAAGTCTGCGCACTGGCCCAATAATAATGCAAATCCCTCGGGGGTATCAGAAAAAAAAGTTTATTGTGTAGAAAGGCGCGATATGTGCGATCCTTAGGGAAAAAAGCCCATTTTGGGCCATTCCCAGAGGCTAAAAAAGGTGTTGTTAACTACGCAAGGCTGCGCAAGGCTGCGGACTGGCCCAATAATAATGCAAATCAATCGGGGCTATCGGAAAAAAAGTTTATTGTGTAGAAAGTCTGCGATTTGGTCAATAAGGTGGGAATTTCAGTTCTGAGAGCGCTGGGGTGGGTCCCTCAAAATAGTGCTGGTTTTGGTGCAACGGCCCCAGCACAAAAGCACCCCAGATCCCGTTGCGGCACCAAAAAACATTCCATTTGGCACTATTTTTATCGAATTTGGCGATACTAAAAAGTGCTGCACTTTTTCAGGGCTTGAATTAGCCCCCAAAAGCAGAAAAAAGCTAATTGGCGCTCTCAGCTGCATGCACAAAGGTCCCAAATGCATTCAATCCCTCTGGGACCATCACAAAAAAATTCCTTTTGTGCAAAAGCACAAAGAAGGCGCGATATGTGCGATCCTTAGGGAAAAAAACCCATTTTTGGCCTTCCCAGAGGCTAAAAAGGGTGTTGTTAACTGCGCAAGGCTGCGCAAGTCTGCGCACTGGCCCAATAATAATGCAAATCCCTCGGCGCTATCAGAAAAAAAAGTTTATTGTGTAGAAAGGCGCGATATGTGCGATCCTTAGGGAAAAAACCCCATTTTGGGCCATTCCCAGAGGCTAAAAAAGGTGTTGTTAACTACGCAAGGCTGCGCAAGGCTGCGCACTGGCCCAATAATAATGCAAATCCCTCGGGGCTATCGGAAAAAAGTTTATTGTGTAGAAAGTCTGCGATTTTGTCGATAAGGTGGGAATTTCAGTTTTGAGAGCGGTGGGGTGGGTCCCTCAAAATAGTGCTGGTTTTGGTGCAACGGCCCCAGCACAAAAGCACCCCAGATCCCGTTGCAGCACCAAAAAACATTCCATTTGGCACTATTTTTATCGAATTTGGCGATACTAAAAAGTGCTGCACTTTTTCAGGGCTTGAATTAGCCCCCAAAAGCAGAAAAAAGCTAATTGGCGCTCTCAGCTGCATGCACAAAGGTCCCAAATGCATTCAATCCCTCTGGGACCATCCGAAACAAATTCCTTTTGTGCAAAAGCACAAAGAAGGCGCGATATGTGCGATCCTTAGGGAAAAAAAACCCATTTTTGGCCTTCCCAGAGGCTAAAAAGGGTGTTGTTAACTGCGCAAGGCTGCGCAAGTCTCCGCACTGGCCCAATAATAATGCAAATCCCTCGGGGCTATCAGAAAAAAAAGTTTATTGTGTAGAAAGGCGCGATATGTGCGATCCTTAGGGAAAAAACCCCATTTTTGGCCTTCCCAGAGGCTAAAAAAGCTAACTGGCAGTCTCAGCTGCATGCACAAAGGTTCCAAATGCATTCAATCCCTCTGGGACCATCCGAAAAAAATTCCTTTTGTGCAAAAGCACAAAGAAGGCGCGATATGTGCGATCCTTAGGGAGAGAACCCCATTTTTGGCCTTCCCAGAGGCTAAAAAGGGTGTTGTTAACTGCGCAAGGGCTGCGCAAGTCTGCGCACTGGCCCAATAATAATGCAAATCCCTCGGGGCTATCAGAAAAAAAGTTTATTGTGTAGAAAGGCGCGATATGTGCGATCCTTAGGGAAAAAACCCCATTTTTGGCCTTCCCAGAGGCTAAGAACGCTAACTGGCAGTCTCAGCTGTATGCACAAAGGTTCCAAATGCATTCAATCCCTCTGGGACCATCCGAAAAAAATTCCTTTTGTGCAAAAGCACAAAGAAGGCGCGATATGTGCGATCCTTAGGGAAAAAACCCCATTTTTGGCCTTCCCAGAGGCTAAAAAAGCTAACTGGCAGTCTCAGCTGCATGCACAAAGGTTCCAAATGCAATCAATCCCTCTGGGACCATCCGAAAAAAATTCCTTTTGTGCAAAAGCACAAAGAAGGCGCGATATGTGCGATCCTTAGGGAAAAAACCTCATTTTTGGCCTTCCCAGAGGCTAAAAAAGCTAACTGGCAGTCTCAGCTGCATGCACAAAGGTTCCAAATGCATTCAATCCCTATGGGACCATCCGAAAAAAATTCCTTTTGTGCAAAAGCACAAAGAAGGCGCGATATGTGCGATCCTTAGGGAAAAAACCCCATTTTTGGCCTTCCCAGAGGCTAAAAAGGGTGTTGTTAACTGCGCAAGGCTGCGCAAGTCTGCGCACTGGCCCAATAATAATGCAAATCCCTCGGGGCTATCAGAAAAAAAGTTTATTGTGTAGAAAGGGGCGATATGTGCGATCCTTAGGGAAAAAACCCCATTTTTGGCCTTCCCAGAGGCTAAAAAAGCTAACTGGCAAACTCAGCTACATGCACAAAGGTTCCAAATGCATTCAATCCCTCTGGGACCATCCGAAAAAAATTCCTTTTGTGCAAAAGCACAAAGAAGGCGCGATATGTGCGATCCTTAGGGAAAAAGCCCCATTTTTGGCCTTCCCAGAGGCTAAAAAGGGTGTTGTTAACTGCGCAAGGCTGCGCAAGTCTGCGCACTGGCCCAATAATAATGCAAATCCCTCGGGGCTATCAGAAAAAAAAGTTTATTGTGTAGAAAGGCGCGATATGTGCGATCCTTAGGGAAAAAACCCCATTTTTGGCCTTCCCAGAGGCTAAAAAAGCTAACTGGCAGTCTCAGCTGAATGCACAAAGGTTCCAAATGCATTCAATCCCTCTGGGACCATCCGAAAAAAATTCCTTGTGTGCAAAAGCACAAAGAAGGCGCGATATGTGCGATCCTTAGGGAAAAAACCCCATTTTTGGCCTTCCCAGAGGCTAAAAAGGCTGTTGTTAACTACGCAAGGCTGCGCAAGTCTGCGCACTGGCCCAATAATAATGCAAATCCTTCGGGGCTATCAGAAAAAAAAGTTTATTGTGTAGAAAGGCGCGATATTTGCGTTCCTTAGGAAAAAACCCCATTTTTGGCCTTCCCAGAGGCTCAAAAAGCTAACTGGCAGTCTCAGCTGCATGCACAAAGGTTCCAAATGCATTCAATCACTCTGGGACCATCCGAAAAAAATTCCTTTTGGGCAAAAGCACAAAGAAGGCGCGATATGTGCGATCCTTAGGGAAAAAACCCCATTTTTGGCCTTCCCAGAGGCTAAAAAGGATAACTGGTAGTGTCAGCTGCATGCACAAAGGTTCCAAATGCATTCAATCCCTCTGGGACCATCCGACAAAAATTCCTTTTGTGCAAAAGCACAAAGAAGGCGCGATATGTGCGATCCTTAGGGAAAAAACCCCATTTTGGGCCATTCCCAGGGGCTGAAAAAGGTTTTGTTAACTACGCAAGGCTGCGCAAGTCTGCGCACTGGCCCAATAATAATGCAAATCTGTCGGGACTATCGGAAAAAAAGTTTATTGTGTAGAAAGTCTGCGATTTTGTCGATAAGGTGGGAATTTCAGTTTTGAGAGCGGTGGGGTGGGTCCCTCAAAAAAGTGCTGGTTTTGGTGCAACGGCCCCAGCACAAAAGCACCCCAGATCCCGTTGCGGCACCAAAAAAGATTCCATTTGGCACTATTTTTATCGAATTTGGCGATACTAAAAAGTGCTGCAATTTTTCATGGCTTGAATTAGCCCCCAAAAGCAGAAAAAAGCTAATTGGCGCTCTCAGCTGCATGCACAAAGGTCCCAAATGCATTCAATCCCTCTGGGACCATCCGAAAAAAATTCCTTTTGTGCAAAAGCACAAAGAAGGCGCGATATGTGCGATCCTTAGGGAAAAAAACCCATTTTTGGCCTTCCCAGAGGCTAAAAAGGGTGTTGTCAACTGCGCAAGGCTGCGCAAGTCTGCGCACTGGCCCAATAATAATGCAAATCCCTCGGCGCTATCAGAAAAAAAAGTTTATTTTGTAGAAAGGCGCGATATGTGCGATCCTTAGGGAAAAAACCCCATTTTTGGCCTTCCCAGAGGCTAAAAAAGCTAACTGGCAGTCTCAGCTGCATGCACAAAGGTTCTAAATGCATTCAATCCCCCTGGGACCATCCGAAAAAAATAACTTTTGTGCAAAAGCACAAAGAAGGCACGATATGTGCGATCCTTAGGGAAAAAACCCCATTTTTGGCCTTCCCAGAGGCTAAAAAGGGTGTTGTTAACTGCGCAAGGCTGCGCAAGTCTGCACACTGGCCCAATAATAATGCAAATCCCTCGGGGCTATCAGAAAAAAAGTTTATTGTGTAGAAAGGCGCGATATGTGCGATCCTTAGGGAAAAAAGCCCATTTTGGGCCATTCCCAGAGGCTAAAAAAGGTGTTGTTGACTACGCAAGGCTGCGCAACGCTGCGCACTGGCCCAATAATAATGCAAATCCCTCGGGGCTATCGGAAAAAAAGTTTATTGTGTAGAAAGTCTGCGATTTTGTCGATAAGGTGGGAATTTCAGTTTGAGAGCGGTGGGGTGGGTCCCTCAAAAAAGTGCTGGTTTCGTGCAACGGCCCCAGCACAAAAGCACCCCAGATCCCGTTGCGGCACCAAAAAAGATTCCATTTGGCACTATTTTTATCGAATTTGGCGATACTAAAAAGTGCTGCACTTTTTCAGGGCTTGAATTAGCCCCCAAAAGCAGAAAAAAGCTAATTGGCGCTCTCAGCTGCATGCACAAAGGTCCCAAATGCATTCAATCCCTCTGGGACAATCCCAAAAAAATTCCTTTTGTGGAAAAGCACAAAGAAGGCGCGATATGTGCGATCCTTAGGGAAAAAAACCCATTTTTGGCCTTCCCAGAGGCTAAAAAGGGTGTTGTTAACTGCGCAAGTCTGCGCAAGTCTGCGCACTGGCCCAATAATAATGCAAATCCCTCGGCGCTATCAGAAAAAAAAGTTTATTGTGTAGAAAGGCGCGATATGTGCGATCCTTAGGGAAAAAAACCCATTTTTGGCCTTCCCAGAGGCTAAAAAAGCTAACTGGCAGTCTCAGCTGCATGCACAAGGGTTCCAAATGCATTCAATCCCTCTGGGACCATCCGAAAAAAATTCCTTTTGTGCATAAGCACA
>CAXIQD010000213.1:0-27000 GCA_964030785.1 Siderastrea siderea | reverse complement strand
GCAACACATTTTCATAAATCGATCTGAGTGAATATTTTGATTCAATTGCACATCATTCAGCTACAGTTATAGCTACTAGAAGAATTTGCTTCTTGAAGGCGCTCGCTAATTGTGTGCGAATTTTAGAATAACTTAAACATTTGTAAACTCATTCTTTTGCTTAAAAAATATTTCATCATCTGTGATTTGTTGTCTTTCACTGCCGTGAATTTTAATTTTATGTTGAGTGACAATAGATCAAGCGGCACGATAGATTTGTCTTGGGGGTTTTATTCCTAGTACTGGCTGAAAACAAAAGAAATAGTTCTCACCTACATCTGTCACCTAGCGTGACAGAAACATAAACATGATCGTGAATACTTTCGTGATTTTGATAACTTGTTTACGTGGTTCAAGATAACTCCAACATAAACCACGCAATTGAATCAAAACTTGAACGAAGAGATCATTGTTATGATTCAAAAGCAGCACATTTTCATAAATCGATCTGAGTGAATATTTTGATTCAATTGCACACCATTCAGCTACAGTTACAGCTACTAGAAGAATTCGCTTCTTGAAGGCGCTCGCTAATTGTGTGCGAATTTTAGAATAACTTAAACATTTGTAAACTCATTCTTTTGCTTAAAAAATATTTCATAGTCTGTGATTTGTTGTCTTTCACTGCCATGAATTTTAATTTTATGTTGAGTGACAATAGATCAAGCAGCACAATAGATTTGTCTTGGGGGTTTTATTCCTAGTACCGGCTGAAAACAAAAGAAATAGTTCTCACCTACGTCAAAGAATTTGCGCTCGGCGAAATGTGCCGTGTGGTCGGCAAATACTCGGCATGAATGAGTAATGAGAGAGAGAAATAGCTTGAGTATATGAATACTTAATGACTCCAAAATTGGGGTACACTATTTCAAAGTCCTGCTGTCTCCAACAATTTTTTGCTGCCGTCAAGAGCTTTAGATAGCAAATTTTACTGTATTATATAATTACTCGACGTATAATTCTATTTGTGACAGTGATTCAAATAAATGCTATTATGATACTTGGATGAGACCAGAGAAATATCAGTTGGTGAATGTGTGCTGGCAAGACCAATATGTAGCTTTCTACAATAACCCTTATAGAGTACCATATCTGACAAAGTTGCATATGCATGTAGAAGGCTTGAGATTATTGCCAGTGGTATCACCAACTTCCAATCTGTCAACTGGTCCTGTTGAACCCAACATAGCAAACAACACAGCAAAAGGCCACAGGCATCCCATCTATTAAAATTCACTGATCTTCTCAAAAAGGATGTGTCACAAACAGTCGCTATGGGACACACAGTCACCATGGAGTACTAACAGGTCTGGAGGTCTCACAATAAAGCCCAAAGAGTGAAATAAGATTACAGGTATATACAGTAGCTGGTTTAAACCAAACGTTCTGATTAACTCATTATATGATTCGGTATATTTACAATGTTGCATATTAAATGCTTAATTACCTGTGCAGCTTTTGGAGGAAACACATAATCAAATGTAAATCCCCTGTCTTTACCGAGGATTAACTGTGGCTTGTCTGGAATAAAGCGAACACACTGAGGAACATTGTGCACTTTTTCTTGACCAACCAAGGGACGAACCTGACATAGATATAAACATACAACAATGACCATCAACATGAATGTATAACTGGAAAGTCCAGTTACTTAATTTAATTTTATTCTAATTTGTAGACTTAAGAAAAACAAATGTGGTAAAATTTCTGCACAGCCCCATACAATAACTATGCATACATTTTTTTTTTCTGGCTGATGCATTCATGATTGCCCTGCTCTTTGTTTATAGGAAATGAATGGCATAGTTAACGTGTGGGACTGTGCGGAAATTTTACCAAAACTGTTAAATACATACAAGAAGCAAAGGATGGAGAATAAAACGGAAGGTACATGTAGCTCTCTATATGACAATTTGCCTTCATAATTTTAGACTGCGAGCAGTCTCTCTTTTGCTCTAAAATCCCTGCCGGAGGAGCGGCGAGAAAGCGAGTGCGATATTCGAGCCGCGAGCCGCGAGCCGCGAGCCGCGAGCCGCGAGCCGCGAGCCGCGAGCCACGAGCCGCGAGCCGCGAGCCGCGAGCCGCGAGCCGCGAGCTGCGAGTAGCGTGGGCGGGAGAGTGCGCAAAGAGCGAAAAGAGAGACTGCCCTGCTTTCATACTGCATTTCTGAAGCCCGGCACTCTGGTGACGGAGTATTTTGATTGGTCGGTCTATGACCCGATGGCGCGTATCTGTCATCATGACTTGGAGACATGCAGTGCGCGCCAACGGCTGCCGTCAATAGAATTGCTGATCGCAACAGGAGGAAACATATCAAGCTCCTAGACACCAAACTCGCAGTTTCAAGAGGAGTTATTCACACATTTGACTGAAGCCGAGTTCAGCCATCTGTTACACGTTACGTAGCTCGAAGCTACAACTTCAGTTTCTTGACGAAATGGGTCTATAGATCACACTCCATGCTGCGAAACACAACATCCTGCAACAGACTTTTTAAGACAATAAGCCAGGCCCGGCGTTACAAACCCAGAAACTCGTCACGTTGCGGATAATATTTCAGATCCTTTATTGTCAGAAATTTAAACATAAGAGGCTGAAAAACCTATTAATTCCGTAAACGAGCCAAATTCAACGATCGGGGCATTAAAAAGTCGCTTTACAGAGGATCAAAGATCAAATTTTACTGCGAATTACAAATGAACAGGCGTAAAGCCACAGGCGTCCATAATACAAATATCAGATATGACCTTTATACAGTAACAGTCTCTAAGCCGTGCCTTGAATTTTAACGGCTCTATTCAGTTAACGAACAATTACACAAAGGCGGACAAAATCCGACCCAGACGGCTAATCAGGATTTTTTTTCTTCGCCCCGTTCAATATAGGCTTCTTTGGTGTGGAACTGTTCATCACATCTTCCCAGCTTTGAACTTGAACGCTTCGATCGATTCGCTAGACTGCGAGCAGTCTCTCTTTTGCTCTAAAATTCGCGGGAAAAATTTGACACCGGCGTATCATGTTCGAAAATGGGCGTGTTATGTCATTGATGCGAACTGTCAAAGGGCTTCAGAAATGCAGTATGAAAGCAGGGCAGTCTCTCTTTTCGCTCTTCGCTCACTCTCCCGCCCACGCTACTCGCGACTCGCGGCTTCGCCGCTCGCCGCTCGAATATCGCCCTCGTGACTTTGCCGTTCATCCAGCACGGATTTTAGAGCAAAAGAGAGACTGCTCGCAGTCTATCATAATTTAAACTTAATGCTGAAGAGGACTTCAAAAGTTTGACACTCACCCGGACAGCAACTTTAACTGGAACTTCTCCCATTTCATAAACCCTTTAATAAACCAGTGTTCCCCATGAAAAACTGCAATGTAATCAGTACCACCTTCTCCTAACAAAAATCATTTATTCTGGAACATTGATTCAACAACTTGGCGGTCAGATTTGACAGCCATGTTTGTTTTCTTCGTTCGCGGACTCAGTTGACCAGCGGCTGTCTGAAAGACTTGCATTCTGGGAAAAAATAAACATGGCGGCCGATTGGAAAGAGAGAATATTAGATTTGTTTAAGAGTGAAAATGGGCCTTTTTCAACCCATGAAATCATGGATCGCCTTGAAATTCCAAATAATGCTTTAGTGAATGTTGCATTATTTGAGCTGGTTCGTCAGGGTGTTGTTGTGCAAACGAACGAGATGCCGCCGAAGTGGGAACTAAGTGCTGTCGAACCAGCTAAGCCCACTGAAGAAATTTGCACGGACAAAAAAGAAGGTAAGCTGTCCATGCGCTTATAAGCTAACATGAAGCGGAGAAAACGAGAAAAATGGAAAACTTGCAAGACATTAGTGAGTGACTGTTTGCTTATGTGATATTCTTATTATAGGATATAAGCTTCATTGTCTAAGCGAAACCGAAACACATGCATGCGGGGAATAATTTACCCTAATTTATGCCGCGTAAGCGGTTTCAGTTTTGATTCTTCTCGAAACAAAACAATGAACTGGGACTTTGACTTCTCTTGGAAGAACATGGCTTTTCAAAGCACTGGGAATTTGCCAGTCGTGCTAAGTTCCTTTTCTCAGTTGACTTTAGGTAGAGAGAAAAAGGGTGAGTAGGTATTTTTTTGTATGTAAGCTGAACTCTAATCTCCTCCAAACGCTCTCGACTACTTTTCAAACCACTTGCCCAAATGAAAGCTGCTGCTGTTAAATTCATTCTTGTATACCTTTTTGCTGTAAGACAAGAATCAAGAACTCTGCCAGTTTATAAACAACTGCATTATCGGTCATTGCAAAAGCTATACATGTACAAGGCACGTTGTATGTACGTTGTTGGTACACGTATGTTCAACGTGAAATGACAGCTGACACTATTACTGTACAAAATTTTGCAAGTCACACAACCATACGTTGGTAGTAAAAATCAACCCCTAAGTGATTGACCAATATGCCAGTTTACCATTATGATATATATTTCTAGTTTTCTTGTGGTATTATGGCCAATCAGACATGATCAGTAAAACTTGCAAAATGTAACTTGAATAGTTCTTGATCCCAGTCTGGAATGAAAATGGAGCATTAGTTCGCCTGATGCAAACACAAGAGGGAAGCTCAGGGAAGCCCAGGGAAGCCAGAATGTTTAATTGAACCTGAATCACAAGCAATCCCTTAGTCAAAATCTCACTCAGGTTGTGTCTGTAACAGACTACATAAGCACCAAGGAGTCTTTTTTGTCTTCTTACACGTATCTAGAATAACACTAGTGAAAATGATACAGTGGTTTTCAACCATGCTAGAGACTGACAATGTTACTGATCCAAGTAAAATGTTGGATATGAATCTAGTATTAAAATTAATTATGTCCTAGTTTCACCAAGCCTCACTGTAGCTCAATGATGAGAGCATCTGACTATTTTGTAGAAGATCAGAAGCTAATTTAATCTTTGTAGTCCTATGCTCATGAGAATCAACATTCTTTCTCTTAATTAATGCATTACCACCTGCCTCCTTATTAACAGCCAATCTTTTGTGCTTCATCACAGTGTGAAGCACCAACATGACTGTCATCACTGTTCTTTATGTTTCACCTTCTTGATTAGCTAACTAGTCAGCATTTTATTTTGATTACAACTTCAACTTCAAGGTTTTTTTTTTTTTTTTTTTTTTTTTTTTAAAATACAAAAACCTTTATTGATAACCACAAAACAAAGTACAAGGTACAAGGCAGGCCTACATTAAAAAACGCAAAAACATTACAGAAAGCAACAATTACAGAATACATTACAGAATGCTTATCTACAAACAAAAGATGTTTACAACAATTAAGTAGATTACTTGATATTAAAATTCCTTAAGGGCTGTCAACGAAAGGAAGCAGTTTTTGCCATTTTTTCTTATGAATTTTCGAGTCCTCATTATTCTTTGCTATAAGACTTTCTATTTGATAGGTAGAGCGAATTTTTGCTTTCAACAGTGTTAGAGTGGGTTTTATGTTTAAAGAGCGGCTTTGGTGAATTATATATTTACCGAGAATAATTACATGATTTAATAATAGACTGTCTTTGCTAGTGAGACCAAACGCTATGTCAAAAGTGCTCAGATACCTAACATCAAAACCAAACTCATTTAACCACTCAGTCAATGATGACCAGAAATGTTTTGAGATGTCGCAATAAATAAACAAATGCTCGAGAGATTCCTCCATATTTCCACAAAAGGAACACATAGGTGACGGTACCAAGCCCATTTTATAAAGAATCTTATTTGTGTAAATAATTCTGTGCAACAGTTTATACTGAAATTCTCTTGTTTTGGAATCAAGAGTTGCCTTTCTCGGGAGAAGGTAGAACTGTTCCCACCGTAAGTCATGCGCAGAAAAAATTTCTTCATATTTGGACTCAGCAGTTGGAGCAATTTTTATTTTTTCTACTAGGTCCCAATATACTCCTCTAGACGAAGAAGGGAGAGATGCGTCAGGTGGATCTGCGTTGTCATTAGACGAGGCCACATTTGACGAATTTGATTGAGTCCTTAATAAGTTTATCCAGTCTTTAGGAATTGCATTATAGATACCCATTAAAAGAAAATACTCTGCATTTGTTATGCCATTCTTTTTCATCTGATCCCAAGATTTTAATTTATAATCCCTGAGAGTTAAGATATCTTCGAGTCTTAATATACCTTTATTTTTAATTTTGTTTCTGTACAAAGGTCTACCATCTCTGCGAATAGATTTGTTGTTCCAAATGATTTCGTTGAGCACTTGAGATGGAGAGGAGACACATGAACTATCCGCATTATATGAAGACCACTCACAAAGACATTCTCGATAGAACTTAGGTAAACAACGTGGTAGGTCAGACACATCATAGTTACATTTCAACAGGAAGGAGCCTCCATAGTCCCTAAGATAGTGATCCAAAAATAATTTCCATGTGCTTTTGTTTCCATCTAAATACTTTTTGAGACATATAATCCTTTGAGCTTTTATAAGGGATTCTACGTGCGGCATTCTTAACCCGCCATCCTTGTAGTCACCGATTAGAGACAGGCGTTTTATTTTATCTTTGCGGCCTCTCCACACAAACTGGAATAAAACTGTGTTGATTTCTTTGATGATATCTTTTGTTAACGGTATTTGTGCTGCTCTAAACATAAATTTAGGCATTGCGTACGTCTTGATTATCTGTATTCGTCCAAGAAGTGTTAGGTTTCTCCAATTCCAAAGATTGATAGATTTTTTGATAGACTTGATGATACTCTCGAAATTAAGTTCCTGATACTTTTGCCAGTCGTAGGTGAAGTATATCCCCAAAATTTTCATTGGTTTATTAACTGTGGAAATTCCGATGTTCTCTGGGGCTGCATGCAAACTTCCCAACCAATATGCTTCCGTTTTTTCCTCGTTTATTTTCAACCCTGATATGTTACCAAAGTTCTCCAACAGCATGACTAACAGGCGAAATGATTTTGTGTTTTTAACGAAAGTGGTTAAATCGTCTGCGAAAATACTGAGCTTAATTTCGTTTTTCCCCAATGTAATTCCTTCAATTTCTTTATTTTTACGTATAGCCACATTTACAATTTCAAGTGCAATGATAAAAAGATAAGGGGATAGTGGGTCACCTTGTCGAACACCACGTTTGATTTCAAAAAGTTCAGAAGCAAAGCCGTTGTTCATCACACAACTTGAAATATCTGAATAAAGTACCTTCACCCAACGAATAAACGATTCTCCGAAATTAAAGGATCGTAATGCTTCTGTGAGAAATTGCCAGCTTATTGAGTCAAAGGCCTTTTTTAAGTCGAAGGTGGTCATCAGCCCGGGAATGTTATTTAATTTAGTATACTCCATGATATCACCAATTGATCTCAACTTCAAGTTAGTTTCCTGGCCCCTGGAAAAAATCACTGTGGTTGAGTAGTTTGTCATGTGTTGCTATTACATTTACAATGAAATTAATGAAAACTTTGGACTGAATCATATTTTGTTACCTTCTGGTTGTACATTTTACTTAAATGTAGAGAAATTCAATAGACAAACAAGATGAATAATAGAAATGGTAGAGAAGGCAAAAAGAGAGAAAATATCCATCTTGAAGAAGGTCAACTCTCATCATCAACTTTCATCATTAGACCAAGAGTCTACAGAACACCAGTTTCCAAAGAGCATGCTTACTCCATTGTACCACCTAAGCCTCTTTATGAACCCTTAATTTTCTGGCAAGGTCATCAAGCAAGCAAAACGAAAACTTTTGGCCTGAGTTCGAATGGAAAGTGGAAGGAGATTGTAGCAAATAATATGAATGAGTGTTCCTTTGTTTTTCCTCAGATTCTGACAGCGAGAAACAGGGCAAGAACAAAGATACAGGCAAATCAGACTCTTTGTCAACTAGTGAGATACAAACAAGCCAGCAGAGGATCCTTT
Organism: Siderastrea siderea; assembly: GCA_964030785.1. NCBI lineage: Eukaryota > Metazoa > Cnidaria > Anthozoa > Scleractinia > Rhizangiidae > Siderastrea > Siderastrea siderea. The sequence goes on along the minus strand of CAXIQD010000213.1, from coordinate 19,038 downwards.
CCAGGCCACAATCAGATGTAAACCTAGGAAGCGATGACAGCCCTTCACCAGTGAACAACACCCTTGAAAACCAAATCCTTCGCACACTACAAAATACTCCACATGCTTGTACACTAAATGACATTCTACATAGTGTTACCATCCACACCTCCGAGGCAAGCGTGATTGGGTGTATTAATAAACTGGAGCAGGCAAAGAAGATAAGCCGAATTATGAAAATGCCTCCTATGTGGGGAATTGCTGAGACTAGAGAGGAAATTGAGGCAGGAGACGATGAAATGCCAGAATTGCAAACTCTGGTGCCTGACTATGAATCGGACACCAATGAAGATGAGGCACATGACAAAGTCGTGGGAGAAGATATCAAAGAAGGCGAGAGAGTTTCAAAGGAAACTTCATGTGATGAAGATGGCACAAACACCAAACTTGGTCATAAAGATCCACTTTCAGGAAACCAAGAAAGTGCAAATTCATCGGGTGCACCACCATTGCCCGAAACTCAATCTCTGTCACCTGGTAATCTAAAAAGATGTGATGAGAGCCAGGGCCTAATAAGCTTGTCTCACACATTGGATACAAATTCCTCCAGTTGTGACGCCAGTGTGCCCCACAAGCAAGGTGTTGGCGGTCCTGTTGAAAATCAGTTTTTGCCATCTGGCAATCAAGAGAACTGCAATGACAGCAGTGCTTCTCAAGGGTCCGGTTCAAAATCCTTTTGTGCTGTCAAGTCAGATCCACCCACAGCACCAACTGCTCTTCATCACGCCGTGGAACAAAATAGACCTGTCCCACCAGCTCCATCCACACGTGCATCTGCACCTTCGCAGCCACCATCAGCTGGACCCCCTCCACCTCCTTCAGCACAGCTGCTCAGTACACTAATGTCCCAGTGCACCAGGAAACCTGCCCCAGTTGCCATGGCAACAAGACCTACTTTTCCACCTTCTTTCAGACAAAACCAGACTCCTCCCAGATTTGGAACACCACGCCCACTGATGTCTTCACTTGTTCCCCCACCACCTCAGTCTCTTATGTCAGGACCTGGATCACAGCCGGGGTTAAACTCTAATCCAAGCAAGCAGATGTTATCATTGCATGGTTCTCTGGGCGATAATGATCTTCGGCAGAATCAGAGTTCTAGTGGAAACGGTCGTAACAAAGCGATGGCTTCCCAAACGTTTGGAGCTGCAGTTGTTGACAACCAGTTGGCAGATTATTCTCGATCAGCCCAGGGAAATAGTCTCGAACAAAAAGAACCAGCTGCTCTCACCCTAGGCCAACGTCCTTCAGCTTATTCCTCAAAACAAGGATGTTCCAGCCTTCCTCCACCCCCTTCTGCGGGTCTTTACCAGAATCTGGTCAAACATGGTCCGCAGGCAGTACCAACATCAAACAAAAGTCCAATGATCTCTCCATCACGGGAGCCAGCATCACTTAGTGAGCTGGAGACAAGAGTGTTCGAATTTTTGAAGCGAGAAAGAAAGTCACATCAAACACTCCAGCTAGCCAGGCAGTTCGGTTTTCACACCAAGAAGCAGATTAATCCTACCCTTTACAAACTGCAGACATTAGGATTGATTTACAAAATGCACGATCATCCTCCTACGTGGAAGGTGCGACAAGAAGTGAGTTCTTTTACTTTCCAAAGTTCAAAAGCTGCTGAATCAGGTTCTGTTGCGCCCGATCGGAAAAGGCCACATCCTGTCGCAGACGCACAGGAAGAGGGGGCCCTGGTAAAGAAACAGATTTCCTCGGCATCCCAAGGGACTGGTTTCAGTTCGTTTGGAACATCCCCGCAGAGTGCTGCAAGTGGTCAGTTCGGTGGAATGACAAACTACATGTCTACCTCACAACTACCACCAGTTTCAATGGCATCTCAGCAGACACAGAATTCCACCTCGTCTGCAGGGTTTGGATTCAGGTCGTTTGCTTCAACATCGCAAGCCCCTGTAAGTGGACAATTGAGTGGCGTTCCAAGCCACCTGTCTACCCCATCAGCACCTCCAGGGTCTCATAAGGATCTCCCAGATGTCCTCTCCAGTGTCGCTTATGCCGCCATCAACAAAAACCCTGTTAGTGCTCTTAACGAGTACGTGCAGAAAAGCAAGATGGAGCTCAGTTTTGAAACCCTTAGCGTTCGTCCTACCTTCGCTGTCGCGGCTAAGATCAACGGCAAGCTTTTCCCAGCGGCAAATGCCCGAAACATGAAGGATGCCAGACGCGAGGCCGCAGATGTTGCATTGAGAAGCCTGCTTGGTCGGCGTGCAAATGTGGGAGGTGATGATGGATCCGTATTGAACATTGTGGAGCCTTCTGCGAGCGTTCTAAGTAAGGTGCGCACGCATTTTGATCTGATAGCTGCTCTTTCGCATCACACCTTTCTCCAAATTGCAGCGTCCATTGCCGATAAATTTGCTGGAAGGAAGGTGGTGGCATGCATTATCATGAAGAGAAGCGCCGATGATTCTGGCCGAGTGGTTGCTGTGGGAACCGGGAACCGCTGCGTTACAGGCCAGCGGTTGAGTATGGAGGGAAAGACAGTGAACGATTCTCATGCCGAGATTGTAGCTCGAAGATCCCTACTCCGTTTCTTCTACAGGCAATTGAGCAGTTACCACGAGGGAAATGAGTCCATTTTTGTGTCAACGCAGGGCTCATCAAAGCTCGTTGTTCGTGAAGGTGTCTCGTTTCATCTTTATATCAGTACGGCACCCTGTGGTGATGGGGCCTTGTTTACCCCTCGGGAGGAACCCAACACTGACTTGTCAGAACACTCCACAGAACACAACCCTACATTCACCTCAAAGCAGCAGGGCATCCTCAGAACGAAGATCGAAGATGGTGAGGGTACAATTCCTATCGACCCCTCTGATGAAATTCAAACATGGGATGGGCTCGTACGCGGCAACAGATTGCGTACCATGTCGTGTAGTGATAAAATCTGTCGCTGGAATGTTCTTGGACTTCAAGGTGCTCTTCTGAGCCACTTCATTGAGCCCGTTTACTTAGCGTCACTCACTTTGGGCTACTTATACGATCACGGTCACCTGTCACGTGCAGTATGCTGTCGTCTCCAGCACAACAGTGACCTGAACACACAGCTGCCAGCTTCGTATCACGTGAATCACCCGTGGCTAGGCCGTGTTACAGCGTATGATCCACCACGAGAGACAGAAAAGACAAACAACCTTAGCGTTAATTGGTCAGTTGGTGACACGTGCAGCGAAGTGACTGATGGTCGCTCGGGGGCTTGCATGACACGAACACATAACAGTCCCACTCCCTCGCGAATCTGCAAGGCGGCGCTATATGCTTCCTTCAAAGAGATTGCTGCTAAGGTTGGATGCCAAGAACTTATGAATGCTGAAACTTACCGCGAGGCTAAGAAGATGGCGACTGAATTCCAAGAGGTCAAGCGTAAACTCTTTGTTTATTTTAAGTCGTCCAAGTACGGCCCGTGGGTCAGTAAACCAATGGAACAAGAAATGTTCGAATAACTAGTTTATTGTAGGGATATGGTGACAGCAGACCAAAATGTTTCCAGTTCCGTTAGTAGTTGGTATTACTTGACATCTGTAAAGCAATGAATTGCTCCATTTCGCAAGGTACGTTGATTAGTTGTGTTCGCACCGGTTACAAAGAGCAACTCCACATTCTGAGAGTAGAACTGCAAAATTTGAGAGCCAGTTATTCGTTGCAGTATATGTAGCAATTTTAAAGGGGCATAGTCACGAGGATTTCGCAGATTTCTGGTCAAAACTGTGCTAAAATTATCGGTAGGTAACTTTATCCATGCTCAATTGTGTTTGAACATTTAAAGGAACATATTAACTTTATTTCATGAAGAGGAAACAAACCATGACCATTTAATATCGATTTAATGTCAACACGCTGAAAGAATTTGAAAAGTTTAGCCTAATTTTTTCAAACTGCAATCCATTTCCATCCGTGCCATCCGTAGCAACAGACGACAGAAAATAGTTTCAGTGAAGTAATATAGTCTTTGGTAACAAAACTAGACCATTATTTGTGGGCCTTCATTGATGTGAGGACATATTTTTGATTTTTAAAGTGAACTAAAATAGCATGACCATGCCCCTTTAACACTCGATTGAAATTTACAACGTTAGGCAAAATGACACATAGTGCAACAAGTTCTTGTGGTTTAACTAGAACTAGCTTCCAATGGAGGCCCGTTCGGGTAAATCTTTTCAAATGCAAATACTTTTGGATTATACTCCCCACATTGCAGACCGGTTTGTTCCCACTGAAAATCGCGAAGCTTGCAGGTCTACCTTTGAGCGCCCACAGCTTGTAATCAAAATTTTGAAATTATACTCGTTGATTTGCGTTTTGAGTCAGTAAAAATTCTTGTTGTGTCGAAGGTGAATATCAAGAGAGTCGACGTTTGTGCTGTGATTACTTGGAGAAAGAGAAATTGCGAACAAACAATGATTATTCCTGCTTTTGAACAAGCACGACCTACTGGAGTTCCCATTTCAAAATATATATTTTTAACAATTACTTTTTCTGCGTCGTTTTTATCCCTAAAGGAAGAGAACTGAAGAAAACAAAAAATTATCCTAAATGCAGGCGTAATAACAACTAACATCCATCGTCAAAACTGTTGGAAAGGTTATTTGTGTTTCCTTGTCGTCTTCTCGGCCTCCTCTTTCGTCTCAGTGACGCGGTAAAAAGACTTTAATCGCATGAAATTGACGTTTTAACCTCTCACATCGAAAGAAGGGAGGAAGGGGGAAATAGAAATCCTACTGTCTGAAAAATGGTTTAGAATCTCAACTAATATAATCCAACATTAAGATGAGATTTAAAGAAACGACGCTGAACATGGTAATCTGGGACGACATTCGAGGTGTTCGATGCCCTGACAAAACACTCTTTCGAATGTTCGATATCTTCTAAATCGTCAATTACAACTGGGTTTCCAGTCCTTGCTTCCGCTTACAATTTTCGCGCAGTTCTTACAGTTTCCTCTGACTGAAGATATAGTCCTCGCTTTGGTCGAAGCTAATTTCAACCCCCCAAAATTCCTTGGTCTGAGATTGGCCTTCTCATACCGCCGAAAACGAGCAGTCGAGCACAAAGACGCGAAAGCGTCAGATGTTGCAGTAAAAACTCAGCAAGCATACTACCAAATGAAAGTACACGCGAGTGGTTATAATTTCAAAAGCTAAATTTATTTACAGACAACAACGGGCTAACAATAGCAAAATTGTGCCTCCCTTTCCAGCATGCACGGGGTAACTAAACAAGAGGCAATCCTCATCTGTGGGGCATTACACGGCTTTGAAGCTAGGCACATTACAGCAGTTCGCTACTGCTATATCTGTAGAATGATTGTTTCTCTGAACACAGACCAGAGTAGGGTTCCGTCGATCTTCCTAAGCCCCGAAGAGCTCTTGAATTGTTCTTGTCCAAAATTCCTAGCTAGCAAATTATTCCTTGTATAACTTACAGTAGATCACCTGCTGTCTAGAACTTTTTTTCCTTAGTTGATTTTCTCACTTATTTTCTACTGGATATCTTGAACTCCCATTATCTCGAACAAGTAGTTTCGGTTTATGTTCAGCCTCGTTCCCAGTCGTCCTTGGCGGAATATCAAATGTGACGTCGCCTATCGAGTTCAACGGGAAGATTCGCCTGGCCTCCCGCTATCGTGTTTGGCCCCAAGCCTCACGCTGTCACTCGATAAGCGCATAATGGCCTGGGGACGAGACTAATTACCCTTGCGTTTTCGAGATGGCAGGAGTTAACTGTTTTTTAAAAATCAGAGCTTCGTTACCACGAACCCATTTTCTCCACCACTTTTAGTTTTGTTGTTGTGATATCCGTTCATGCACCTGTAGTCTTTTAACGCTGATTTTCCATTTGCCATTTCACCGTTTTCAACTACCCTCGGTTTCGGTTGAACATTTCCCTCGCGGTTTAATTTCTGTTGTCTCTTTGACTGTTTGTTACTATGAAGACCTTGTTCACTGGGTGTGTTATGTGTGTCACTATAGAAACCTTGGTCATGTGATTTAAAATGTGCGTCGTTATGGAAACCGAGCTCTTGAACCGTACCTGTAGCGTCAGCACAAGAGACGACATCAAAGCTTACTGCTCGCGGACGGCTCAGAAGAAACGAGTATTGCATATTAAGTTGATCTTCTTCTCCCTTTGTAACATTAAAAGCGAACCTTTTGATGAACTTTCCAAATGCTCCTAGACGTTTCCCGAACTTAATCATCAAAACAACAATGGTAAATTCCACTAAAACAGCAAACACACAGAAGGCTAAAACAATGAGCACGGCCATAAATTAGCCGCTGAAATGTATGATGCCGAGCTCTGTAAAAGGTTTTAAGTCGCAGCTCTTTCTGTTAAACCACCGTTCCTCTATGTTTTGTATTGTACCACTTTCCTGGTTTTTTAGCACCGCTTTGTTGACGTCTTCTAGCCATGGTGATGCTTTAGGCAGCGCTAATCCCAGGCCGAAGTTAAAAAAGTTAGGTCCTGCCAGGCTGAACGAGCAGTTTGGATCTTTGTTAGCAACTTGGTTGAGCGAAAGGTAGTCACCGACCAAACCGTGTATTTCCCTGCAAAAACAGAGGTCACATAAGAAAAACAACATCACAGTTGAGTACACAATATAATCAGCATATTTTGATTTAGAAAAAGTCAGAAACTCATAAGGACTTTCTGAAAAAGCTCAACAGTCAGTTTAGTTCAGTTTAGAAAACCTGTTTCCACATATTCAAATGTCATCTTCAGTTATGCAAGTGTAGGTTATAATTTGAATGTTTATATACCCATAAAGGGAGTTCTTGGTGTTAATACAACTATTATAATTATCTGAGTGCTATTGATTAATTAGTTAATAAAAAGTGTTATTAATTAATTATTGAGTGTTGTTAATAATAACTGCGTTAGGCTGACCTGTTTCTCAGCTTTTCTATGCCTTCAGCAAAATTCTTCACAAAGTTGAATTTGAGGTTGACGTGGTAGATGTTACGAAATACGTCTTCGCTGTGAAATTTGAAGTAGGTTTCTTCTTGAGAATCTTGTTGTATTCCAAGTCTAAAACCCTTTGGTGGTTTTAGCGAAGGATGTCGGATCTGCGGCAAGAAAAACAAAAGGAAAACATGTACCCTAAAAAACACAGGGTGAACTCTTACGGGCAGTCAACGGGGAAGATTCCAGTCCGGTCTCAACCCACCCTACCAAAAGGGCTAAACCCTGTACGAGGGGCGTCCTGACAACCGTACTTGGGAGATTCTCGCTCCTGGTATTATGTTTCTTCCCTACTCAACTTTTACATAATGTGGTGCAATCAACTGTGAATGACAGGTGGAAGGGCTAAGCATCGTTGGCTATTTTTAACCATGTTAGGTGTAAGTCAGTCGCAGCGTTACCTCGCAACATTTAGTTTTCTGAGTGGAGAAAAGTAATGCAGGCCGTAGGTATAAGATGATATTGTACGCGCCTGTGTAGAGCACTCGGCAGCTGGCTGATTATTGAGTCAGTAGGAAACACAAAGCCAGAGGTAGCACGAAAATAGACTGAGAATAGCTGCAATAACTAGATCTTCCTATTTGATGCAACCGAGACATGATCCTAAACCAACAACCCCTATTTACGACCAGACTGACAGCAAGTCCCATTTCTAAAAATAATCACGTGCAAATATAGGTCATAAAATGTACGTAGGTATAAACTAAGGCTTTTTACCTTTGAGTCCCTTATTCCACTGATCGGAAGCTCAAAGTTTTCCTGAACTAGAAAAGCCATTAAATTCGCACAGTAAGTATTGACTACAATCAGAGCAAACAACGCGTAAAACGTAGAGACACTTCGTGCACTGCTGCTATGAGGTGTCTTCTCGGCTCCAATGTCCTTGCCAAATGCCACTCCCCAAACATAAGTCATGGAATCTGACGAAGAAATATAGACATTTTTAATACGACCCTGAAAACGTCATTGAGAAGCCACAACTATTTGTAGTCTACGTGATAAGAAAAGGACATGATAGTGACTGGAAATTGCAATAGAAAAATTGAAAGAAAATTAAACAATATGAAGAACAACAACAACCATTTTATTTTGTCAAATTAAATAGAAGAAAATTAGACTATAAACTAAATTAACTATAATAGGCAAAAAAAAACTACCCAGAATAGCAGTAAACTAAACGAGCTGAGTAGTTATAAAAAAATTAAATTGCTTTGACTAGGTTGTACATAAGAGAAGACAAAAGTAAAATAAGACAAGTAATAAGTAATTAAGTACAACTGCCACTTCACTGGTCAGTGGTTTCTTCGCGTAGCTCGATAAGTGCATAGCCTCCCGCGCAGTCGTTTTAGGGGAGTCGTGTTACCCTTCTCCAATACAACTCTCCTAGCTAGGCAAGTGCAGTGTGGTCTTTCGGTTCTTCACGGCGTATAATTTCAAGTGACGCCTGCTGAGGAAAGCTTTAGGGGCGTTCGAGGCGTTCAGAGTCCGCGGTGATGAAAGACAACCATTGAATAATTTTAGTTGCATGGTCTTGATTACTCATCAAGGCGAGGGGCGTACATGCAGTGGGCGAAATCTGGTACTCAAAGCGCTATACAATTGAACTTATTTGACTGTCAACACTAGTCAAGAAATGAGACAGATGTAAACTGTCTCTAGGATCCAAAGACACAGAGAGAGACTGGTGGCTGATGCAATTAGTGAGCATCATGTTTAGAGCATGTAGGTACCAGAGAAGCATTTATATTCAGTACTCTTGAACTAAACAAAATGGTTCCGCAGCCGTATTCAAGTCCGGTTTGGCTTAAAACGACAAAAAATGACTTGTGAACTATCGTGTAAAACAAAGTCTGCATCTTTTACGGAGTACCGACGTTCAATCTGCATTTTTCTATAGCCGTACAGTGTTCTATAGGCGTACAATGTACTGTGTGTAGCGGCGGGCGACTCTCAAGAGTTTCAAGAGGTGTCGTGGCCGGTCTTGATTCGAATATTTAAGGACTATTCTACGGGCTCGTGATCGAAACACTCAGATGTAGAACACAATTCTTTTATTCCCTTGACATCTAATTGTTGTACAACCATCGAAAGCCGTAAACTGAAATTCGATTAACATAAAATGTATATAAGCTTAAAACTAATTAAAGGTAAATCATTGATTCGTGCAAAACTAGTTAATCACGTGGCAATTTTCCCACAAGTAGCGAAGCACATAAAGGCTAACTTAATTCTAGTTAGAAAGTCTAATGAGATGCGACAGCCTAGTAGGGAGGCCCTAGCAAAGAACTAAACTAACCGATGACTAAAAACAAGGCAAAAACGAAGCTAACACGAAAAGTAACAATGGCGACTTATTTCCGAAAATCACTATGGCTAAGTCATGCAATTATTTACAAAGCAAAATAAAAGGCAAAAATAAACTTCTAAACTTGATCGAAAACTAAAGGTAGAACTGTTCTCACTTACATATCAGTCCTGCGCTTGCCTCTTGTGGCTTGCTTCTTGTCTTAATTCTTGTTTTCTTACTTCTTTTTAGTGTTCAATACGAAGGCGTGGAATCAACTGCACGAACTTAACTAGATACATGCTTTAAGAGCAGAAAATCAAACAAACGATTTAATTGTTCTTTGTATCAATAAACGGAAACATATGCGGTTAACCCTAGACTACAATAGACCATACAGCGGTCATTACACTGTGCCTTCAGTCTTTCCAATCTTCCGAGAGAGAGAGAGAGAATAATGAAGCAAAAACAATGCATTAAAATACCTAAAAGCGTGAAACCGGCATCTCCGCTATCCAGCTGCCTGTAATGTCCGAAGGGACTTTTTCTATCGATCCACCAGATGATGATGAAAATAAAATTGATTAATCCAACGATTGAGAACCACAGTTGACTCTGAAATGGCTCTAACCAAGCACTCCACTGAATCTCTACGTACATAAGCAAAAAATGGCATCACATTAAGGTTATTCAACATTTTATGAATATTTTAATTTGGGACGTGAGCAGTTGATAGCATGAACCGAAAGCAGCGATTTTTCAACATCATTCTTGACTATTCTTAAAAGCACTTCCATGACATTGATATATATAACAACGTGGTGTTGTCTTCTTTACAAACATTTTGATATCATTTAGAAATATAATGCAAACTGAAATGAAACAAGTTTAAGCTTTATTAGTCAACTCACTCGATCAAAACCATTTGTGGGTTCAAACTCCGCCGAGGCCAAAGATGTGTGGTTATAGCTCTGTGTTGATCTCTGATTTCCTTTTGAAGGCCGTATGGCCGGCGTAAATTCAACAGGGCGTTCACTCACTTCACAGCGCTCTCACATACACTTTAATACGTTCATCTTTCACAAAAATGCTACGCGGTACCTTTCATTCAGCCTAAAGGAAATGTCTTCCGAAAATGTTACGCTACAAATTGAATAATGTAGAAATTCAAGAACGGCTGTCTTACCGTTATTAACTTCTAGATCTTTCAAAACCAAAACGTTTAATGCCAAGTGGATAAACGGATTCGCAAAGTCAAGGTATTTCTCTCTGAGAGCGTTCATAGATATGTCAATGGCGAAATCCGCCTTTCCTGTTAACACCTCCTGGACTATTCCATTCCACGATTTTGTCTCCTCGTCAAAGTCGCCGTAATTTCCGTCTGGAGTGAAATAAATCTCGCTGCGAAAGCCAAGCTCGTTTTGCATCATGACAAGCAAATCGATAGAGACTCCAAAACAGCAAAGTGTACTCTTAGAACCGCGACTTGAATTTTCAAACTTGTAGCAAAGCTGCCCTCTTCCTAAGCAATAGAACATCCCGTTGTTGTCCACTCTAGGGTCCTCTATTTGGACCCAAGGATAGTATTCATTGACTGGGACTCGCATAACGTGCGTAACTGGAAAAGCAGGGGCTTTCAATGCTTTTCCATTAGGGGCCTTGAAAGTGTCCAAAGCGAGACCTGTCGGGGTTCTTAACCCCACAAGATACCAGTGTTTGGCACCATTTCGATTCTGACGAAGGTTCCATATTTCAAATGTTGCCTGGGATCTTTCGTAGAGAGAAGGTTTCACAAACATAGAGCTTCTGCCTTCGATGGAGGAATCTTTTAGATATCTTGCCAGTGAAACAAAAAAATGTTAGAAAGCAAATAATAGAACATATTCTACTTAAATACACTTCTTGTCTCCAAAAAACGATACAACTCAACAAATGAAACTGAAGCTAGAACGAACTGTGTTAATTCAGAAAAATAACCTTTGTTGTGCACCAGAAATCCACCCCTCTTATGGAATAAAGTTTGCCAGACAATTAGTATGATTTTAAGTGAAATCGAGGATGTATGTCACATTTACAGACCAAATAACTCCATTTGTGCATTTTTTTAGGTGCTCTTTCGAGAAGGATTTTTTTAGTTTCGACTTATACCTAAGCCATTGGGTCAAAATAAAGTTTTATTTCTTCTTTTTCTTGTAACAATTTTACTGAAATTCTGCTGAAATTCTCGTTACGCACAATTTGTAGGATAGTTTGCCTAGTCCCGGAACATAACACTCGCCAAGATTTTTCAAACTCTGCCTGTTTTTTATTTATTTATTTTTTTTCTCCTCCTTGTCCGCAAAGAGAGCGGGTTTTATTAACTTTTTTTAAAAGCAGCAATACTGATCATCACCAAATTTCTCCTTGAATTATTATTGCTCAGTCGTGTAGAGGGGTCATGAGAATTAAGGGCAAGATCACCAAAGATGAATTCTCTTGATATTTTTACAGCTTCTCTTCACTACATCTATTCGAACGTATGGAAACAAGAAAGGAGAATTTGCATTTTGATGTTGGGGACTAAAGGGTTAAGACTGTTAAGTTCAGAAAGAAAAGTCTTTCATTGCTTTCGGATTTCTAAAGCAACATTTTTCTATCTTTATTTTCGGGTGGTAATTAAAAACGTGCACGGTATAGCATAAAGTTCGATTCATCTGCGTGAAACAGAAAAACAAACGAGAAAATGCACGTACAGTTTGCGTTTAAAGGCATTTTTGAAGAAATCAATGTTTTACCGGGCGGTTGGTACACACGACATACGTGGCATCTGTTCGTCGACGTTTTTTTTTTGTAAGGAAAATCAAGTTACTTATATCGTCCTTAATCCATAGCTATCTGACAGTTTCGAATCCATCATGAAAAAGAGCGAGACCCAGAATTGTGATCATTGTAAAATCAAGTTTTGGTTTATTATAAGATATGTATTGATAAAAATACATTATTTCAGCTCTATTCTAAAGTCATAGTCATGTGAAGAAATATCACAAGCAGGCAGCTTAATTATATACCAACAGTCATTAGGCAGATTTACAGGTGAAGAAAGTACAATTACTTAGAGATAAAGGTCTAATACTTTCGAGGCTTTTAGTTCTTCATCAATATTTGGCTATAAATTCTTGATCTAGAAAGCCTAGTGACACTTACATGTGCACGTGTAAGTCTAAAGAACTTTACAATGCTGTTCACACTAATTATAAGATCATTGACTGCAATAACAATTGGACGAAATTAGCGTTCTTTGAGGCTTTCTCTATCAAAAAATTTAAAGCCAAGTATTAATGAAGGGCTAAAAGTCTCTAGAGAATTAGACTTTTTTCTTTAAGTAATTGTAAGTTCTTCTCCTGTAAATCTGCCTAATGACTGTTGGTATATAAGCCGCCTACCTGTGATATTTCTTCACATGACTGTGACTCTGGAATAGAGTCGAAATATTGCATATTTATCACCATCTTAATAATATCTCTAACAATAGTCTCTAGTGAATTAGACCTTTTTCTTTAAGTAATTGTAAGTTCTTCACCTGTAAATCTGCCTAATGACTGGTGGTATATAAGCTGCCTACCTGTGATATTTCTTCACATGACTGTGACTCTGGAATAGAGTCGAAATATTGTACGATATTTATCACCATCTTAATAATATCACCATCAGCCCGTAATAAACTAAAATTCGGTTTTACGATGATCACAATGCTCGGTCTCGCTTTTTTTTATGATCCAAGATGATCCTGAATTTCAGAGGTTTGCTACGTCCGTCGGTTTGCTAAGGTTCGCTATTAACAACCGTCAAATTGTATCGGTTGCGGCGAGGAATAATTCATTAGGACTTACATCTTCGCCAGATCCTGAATATCTTTTCCTTCATTGTTTTCTCCCAGCAAACAATTACCTTCAGGTGTGTTAAAGCGGGTCGTAGCATACGCCCTTTCAAACGCATTTTGGTACAGAAGAAGGGCATCGTAGACAGCGTGTGAGTACAGACATTGATCGCGATGAGATTCTCGTTTCCTTGCGCTTATTCTAATCATTCCAACGGGAAGCGCCTCAATCGTTGCTACCCCATATTCTGTGACGTCAGTCATAATCCAGAGAGTTTCAGTTGTGTCAATGCTTAGAGATTTTATCGATTGACACAAGAGTTCGTTATCTGTATCTCTACTGTGTACCACGACAACGTCGCTTTGTTTTCTCGTGATAGCCTTGATCTCCATTTCTAGTGATCCAGTGATGTTTTCGACGAGCCAAAGAATTTTCTTAATCATCCATTTCTCATCTTTTGCCACTCGAGCCATCGAGTCTGCGAGCTCTTTTCCTCCTGAGTCGGCAGATAATAGCAAGCTAATGCTTCGCCATTCCATCTTTTTCATGACTTCTAAAATCACTTGCACGTAATGCTTGATTGAAGGCAACGCCACTCTGGTAAAACCAGCAGGACTCTCCTGAAAAATAATCGTGAATCATACGAAAAAAATTATGGGAAAAAGCCATCCTCTATATCCTAAATATGATCTTTGTGCCCCATTTTTAGTTCAACCAACTAGCTGCAGAAATAGAAACAAATGCTCTACAATGTTAATCGCGTGTCTTTATGAATTATCTTACGTTAAAGGCGTGCAGAAATTATCTCCAATATTTGAGCTTATTTGCGAAAATTATCTAAACATTTATCTCCGAATCGACCCGAAAAAAGTCCTTGTGATTCTTTTTCTAGTCTAGACTTTAGACTTAAAAAAACAGTCTTTTGAAAAGCCTCTTTATTCGGTTTCTGCGTGAAAAAAAGTGAGCTGTTGCTCGCACTTTCTCAAATGCCGGTGCTGACGTTGAGAAGCGTAAAATGTCACCTTAACCCTATTTCGCCTGGGCTAATTTTGAGTTTCTTAGCCCCCCATATAGATCTCGAAAAGTCTTCACGCTTTTGTGATGAAACTTGGCACGTTTATAGTGTCATTAGCTTAACAGATTGGGTTTATGACGTGTCGATCATGACGTTTCATGACGTCACAATGACGTCACAAAGCAGCCATTTTGAATTTTGAGCCGCCATCTTGAATCCCGAGCATGCAGTCGTACAGTTAACAATGACATCATCGAAAAATATATGAATTTGTTCTACGAAACATACTTAATCAAAACGAGCACAAAAAAGTAAAGGATTAGCTTCTCTTTTTAAACAAAGGGGAAAAAACTGAAAAAAAGAATGAAAAAAGACAAAAAATAGTCAAAACACCTCCAGAGTAGACGGTTGCTATGGAAACGTCAATCATCATAGACACGTCATTGACACAGGAAATTTTCTCTGAAATTCGTCCAGCCGTTTAAAAGTTATAACTCGTTAAAGTCAGCGCGGGCACAATGTGCCTCCCCCCCCCCCCCCCCCAGGCTAAATAGGGTTAAGCAGACAATACTGCGCTCGTTCTTTTTCTTGTATTCTGGCTCTGTTTTGTCCAGTTTCTTTCATTTCATTTGTCCATACACCTCGAAAATTTTGTCAAGCATTATTCGGTGTCCGTTTTATATTTTGTGCAGTCAGTAAGAAAAACAGGAACTTGGAGAAAAAGGTAAAAGGAAGGCGTTGTTTTTGTTTGAAATGATGCCTAGTGCCACCTCCATCTAACTCCTTTTTTCCCCGTATAATCAGTCCAACGAAAACGACAAAAACGACAAAATCCGGCGGTTTCCTGTGTAAACACAAATGTAAACACTATCTAAAATCTAAAATCTAAACCGTATCGTACTCGATACGCTTTCGTTGGCGTGAAACAACGCTGGTCTTTCGGGAAACCGCGGCCGATGTAATTACAGGCCAAAACTTTTCTTCCAGTTAGCACCAAAGATAACAAGCGTTCATTTCAAAAAGCAAAAACGAAAGATGTTTAGTTGCTTATTAAATAAGTAATTTAAGCAAAACAAAACAGCCCTATAGCTAGTTTGAGTACTACGGATAAGACATTACAAAAATACGCGTCTCCAATTAAATACCTGTCAGAAAATAAAGAAAAGCAAAATACTTTTTTTATGCATATATAAATTCCTTGATTAGAGATTTCAAGTAAGAAGGTGGGAAGTTCATGATTAATGGCCGTGGGAGGGTTTTAAATGATTCATTCATTAACTTTACTGATGAAATAACAATTCAAAATACTACGTTTGCACAAATATAATAGGATTTTCCATTGCCTATGTTAAGAGCCAGACAACGTTTGTATAAGTAGTTTAGAAGAAACTTTACCCTGTCCCAACGTTGTCGTAATAGCACTATTGTTATTGCTAATATAGCTACATAATCCTATCCCCGAAGGAGAAAGCATTATTAATTAAAAATTTGCTTATCCAAGGCCTGGATCAATGCACGCTTAATAACTATCTGCACAAAATTTTGAGTTGAAACAAAACTCGAAAACCCAGCATTAATCTCATCACATCTACGTTCTATATTCTTGGTAAATTACAGAAGAAGTCAAATTTTTATCTTTTTTTTTTGAACGTTGTCAACTATTAATGATGAGAAATTAATTTTACATTACACACAATATTTTTCTCTGCACAAGCTAAGTCAGAAAGGCTTTTCCTAAAACTTTAAAACTCCGCTACACAGACAAACTATATTACTTTGTTGTATTATAATATTACGATTGCGTTGGCTTAATGACACGGTTTACAACGCTATCGGAAAGAAATGTCTGAAATATAGACACAAATTATTTAATTCCATTTAATACCTACGTACCTGTGTTCTGGGTTGTTCTCTGCTCTGAAAAATTCCTACTGTTGGAATAGCTGATCGTTCTAAAACAGCTGAAAGGAACACGGTGTTGCTATTAATGTCTACAAAAATGCCACCGTGAATTCGCGAGGAAATGTTCCATACGTCGAGTAACGAATGATCCAAACCAATCTGGCTGCCAGCTATCGCAGCCTCATGAATCCACCGCCAGTTGATATAAACACCTGGCCTTTCGTTTCGTTGATTTTTGTCTTGCCCACTGGCGAGAAACATGTCTTCTGCATTTTGTAGTATTTTTGGTATGTACGGATCTGAAGCGTTGTAAAATATTGCGATGTTTACAGTTCCATTTTTATGTGTCGTTATGCCTTTCAAATGGCTTCCTAACAGCACAAAAAACAACAGAATGTTGCAAACAGCCATCAAAGAACTGCCCTAAAGAGAATTATTGCCTTTGTGCAGTTTACGCTGTTTACCACTACTTGTAAATAAAATTTTTACCCTAAGGTCACAAAAACATCCTCTCATTTCCGATGCAATAATTACTTTCACACGAAAATTATACATGAATATGAATGTAAATGAAAAAGCTCTTCACAAGTTTATTACACCAAGCACTCTGTAAGGTACTGGCAGAATCTGAAAAATTCAATGACTCAGTAGGGACAAATACCAACACAGTTAAAATTGAAATAGTGAAAAATGCGCTTTTAATGGTCGAGGCATTTGTTATGCTCACTAAAGCAATGAGACCTCTCGCTGTCTCCCGGGTGCAGAACCGTATGCAAAATATTTATGCCAGTAATTAATAGAGGCCATAAGGCCTTCATTAACAGAACATGATTTAAATAATCACGAAGCGTCGTTCGACAGTGAGTGATTTATGTTTTTCTGGATAAGGCAACGACATTTCTCAGGTACAAAAGAAAAGGAGATGGCTAAATTTAATGACAAATACGGTATTATGAGTGATTAGTAAATGGTTGTTTGTCCGTCACGATTCGTTCAAAAACAATGTGTTTTTGAGGGGGCAAACTCACAAGAAATTGTGTATAATTTTTATTACGTTTTTGGCAAAATCGTTTCGTTTCTACGCGACAAAGGTCTCAAGCTAGGCTTTCCTAGAAGGATGAAGTTTTTCCATAGAAAGCTAAATTCGAACCCAAATGTTAATTATTTTCTGTTTCTCTGACACTCAACAGACTCGAAAGGGTTAGAGCTACCCTTTCTTACGTGGAAATCCTCTTTCCCGGTCAGTTTTAATGTACGCAGACTTATCCTACGCAATAACACTTACTGGCACCATTCGGGCTTTAATATTTTATGAGGTGAACTTGCAACCGAGCCGAATAAAATAATTACAATTGATATTTCACGACTCTTCAGTCAAATGTTAAAGAAAATTCCATGGAGAAATGGAAACTTAAGAATTAATTTCGTTAATTAAACGTAAGTCGGGAGAACAGTGTAAAATTCACTGCCACGTTTTTTCTTACTTGAATTACACAATATTCAAGAACCAGTTTTTTTACTACAAACCTCATGAATAAATAACAATAAAACAGCAAGTTCGCGCCGGAATTTCGTCTTGCAGGGAAAGGTTGTGTTGACGAATTGAATTAACTGACAGCTATAGCTCAAGGGATATATAATGATAAATCACCGGCTTTTTTTTTCTTGTGAGATATACCGTATCCCTGGAAACTCTTCTTAATTAATTCATCATGCACGCTCTATATTGTTTTAACATTGCATTGCTCTTTTAACAAGCAGAAGAGCTCCAACATTTTGTTCTATCGATACAAGAACTCACGAACACCTACTTGAAACCAAGGCACTTTACTCCGATACTGCAACAGAACCTTGGACAAAATTGTCCAACATACCTGTATTAAAATTTGATCCTGAAAATTCTTCTTGTTTCGATAATCCCTCCCCCCCCCCCCCCCCCCCCACAAACACACACCCCTCATCAATGTTGTTTTGCAGCCAAACGGAAGCATATGGAAATTATTTTTAAAAAATCTATTCTCTCTCCCCTTTAGAAGCCAGGTATTCTTCTCAGTTTTAACCGGCTTCGGAAGCACCGCCAAATGGCAAAGAAAGAAATAATGTATTAAGCTGTAAACAACTTATCACAGTACATTTTTTTGAAAATGAGTACAAAGGTTTTGGACCTTTGAAATAATAATAGAAAAACTACTCGATATGAGGGACCGTTCATTTTTTATGAGATAGGGGGGGCTGGTGGGATTTGAAGGGTAGTACCTGTAGAATATAATGACCCCCCCTCTACGTTAGAAATTTTTTTACCTGGCCCCCCCTTGTAGTCCTAAATATTTGAGATGATCCCCCTCCAAAAAAAAGTGAAAACAAGAAGAAGTGATAAAGTAAATCTAAAACTTATGAAGCTTAAATTAAACAGTCAATCAGTTAACACTCAAGTCCTGCAGAAGTAAATGCTTATTCTGAAGTACATAAACAGACAATTCATGCCGGTTGAAAGCATTATTTTGGACACTGTTATTAGCTGTTTAAGAATCAGATCAGCAGAGGCCAAAAAAGAGTTGACATTCCCTTGGCTGTATTTTGTAATGAAACAGTTGGTGGAGTAGAGTTGCCGTTGGGTGTATAATAAAGTAGGGGGGTCCGGGGGCATTCTCCCCCGGGAAAATTTGAATTTTCAGAACCTTAGAAACGCTATTTTTGGCCTTCTGGCACTGATGTTTGCATTATTAGAGATGCTGTCACTAATAAACTTAAAGGCATTTTTTTTGGTGACCCTCCCTTTACACACCATATTTTTTCGGCTGGCCCCCCCTTTGAAGCCAACTTTTTTCACATGGCCCCCCCTCAAATCCCACCAGCCCCCCCTACCTCATAAAAAATGAACGGTCCCTGATAATGGTCGTATTACCACCTCATCTCTAACTCTTGACTGAGCTGTAATAACGATGATTTTCACCTCATTATTCCAG
>CAXIQD010000212.1:0-30000 GCA_964030785.1 Siderastrea siderea | reverse complement strand
GTGGCCAAGAGGCGTCGAGTGGTAAGCAATACACCTTCAGAAACGCCAGGGCACCCGCACCCATCACTCCTTCAACCGATCCAGTCAGGGTCCCAGGATAACTCCCCTGCAGTACCGGTGCCAATGCAGTCGGTCCTTACCCAGGAAACTCTGGCAACTCTTTCAAATACAATCACAGCAGCGGTAGCTAGCGCCTTGCAGAATGTTGCCCAAGTCCCACCATCTGCGTCAGCAGCAATACCAGTGGTGCAGTTCATTCCCGATCCTCCACAGAGGTCTGGTACAGCAGTCCATGGGAGTTCCGACATAACAGAAACCACTCCCCCTACTGACAATGCAGACCAATCAGTGCAACACACTGTTGACACAGCAATCCAGCAAGTAACTGGTTCATTATTACCCTGTGCAGTAACCTCACCACCAAGTAAGAACACTTTTTTGTCAGCGGCTGTTTCACTAACACACCAAGTGCCCGATAAGGTTAAAAAACTGATATGGGCTAATGAATATGTAGATTTTGCCATCCTGCTAAATAGTAGTATTACTCAGGCAAATGACCATTACACCTTCAGGGTGGAGAAAGGTGATGGGGGTAAGCCAACTTTAACTCTAGCACCTAATCCCAAGCGGCAGTCGGTCCACTCCATTGAACAGTGGATCTCAGCCTTTCAGGTCTTTGTCGCCATTTATGCTGAGAAGGCCCCCCATGATACCCCAGCCCTGATGAAATATGGCTCCGTAATCCGGGAGCTAGCTACGCAGGGAGCAAATTGGAAGTTCTACGACGAGAACTTTCGTAGTATTAGACAGAGCCAAGGGGCACCATGGGACCAGATTCACGCTGAGTTATGGTTGAGGTCACATTATTTTCGTGCCAAAGCAAACACCCAAGGGGGAAAAATTAAACAAACAGGGCAATACATTCCCAAAGGGTTCTGTTATAAATTCCATAGGGGAATCGAATGCAATGGGTGTTCCTTCAAGCACCGATGTTTCCGGTGTGGGAGCAGCCACCCCATTTCCAAATGCCAGCAAGCTCCCAAATCGCCAACGGGGAATACAGGGTCCAAACCAACCCCACCACTTTACAACCGGGTCGCTTCCAACAGCAATACTACCTTCCGAAGCACTCCCAACTCCAGTCAAGGCTAAGATTTTAGCAGCATACTTAGCTGGTTATAATGAAAATTCTCGTAAACATTTATTATCTGGATTTTCACATGGTTTTCGTTTGCATTTTCAAGGGCCATTGGAGGGCAGTTATTCTAACAATCTTTTTTCTGCGTCTGAGCACTCGAATATTGTTGATCTCAAGTTAGCTAAAGAAATCCAAGCAGGTCGTATAATGGGACCATTTGCTACACCCCCGTTGCATAATCTCAAAATATCTCCCTTAGGAGTGATTCCTAAGAAAGTGCCAGGCGAATTTAGAATGATTCACCATCTTTCATTCCCCTTTGGAGCTTCAGTTAATGACTTTATCCCTCCAGAGTTCTGCTCAGTACATTATGCCACGGTCGATGACGCAATTAGGATTATCAAACGTTTAGGCGCAGGCTGTAATCTGGCCAAGACGGACATTAGGAGTGCTTTCCGCATCATCCCAGTTCACCCTTTAGATTACCAACTACTGGGAATGCAATGGAAAGGGAGATACTATGTAGACCGCTGCCTCCCCGCGGGTTGTCCTAGTTCTTGTAAGACCTTTGAAGCTCTCAGCACCGCAATGGAGTGGGTAGCGCGAAGCAAATTAGCGATTCCCAACATCCTACATATTTTAGATGACTTTCTTATTCTTGATACATCCCACGATGCTTGCGGTGCTGCCCTTCAACGGTTTTTACATTTTTGTGAGGACATCGGGGTTCCCATGGCTCCAGAAAAAACTGAAGGCCCTAGTCAGGTATTGCAATTTGCTGGAATAGAGTGAGATTGTATAAATCTTGAGGCCAGGCTTCCACTGGAAAAAGTTAGCAAAATCTTGGGGGCAATTCGCAGTATGTTGCCCAGAAAAAGAGTTAAATTGAAGGAGCTCCAATCGCTTATAGGTCTCCTGAACTTTGCTTGCTTGGTAGTTACCCCTGGCAGAGTTTTTATCCGGCGATTGATAAACCTCACCATCGGTGTCCGACATGCACATTACCGTATTCGGGTTACTACTGAAACTAAACAGGATTTACGAATCTGGGAAACTTTCTTAGATTCTTTCAATGGAAAGTCCTTTTTCTTAGAGGAAGCCTGGTCGACCTCGCATACCATGCATTTCTACACGGATGCCGCACAATCTAGCGGATACGGTCTTATTTTTGGCAAGCACTGGGCTTACGGTACATGGCCCGATGCATGGAAGGCACATAATATTTGTTTTCTCGAGTTTTTTTCCAATTGTCATCGCTCTCAGTACTTGGTGTACAGAATTAAGAAACAAGAGGGTGCTCTTTTTTACGGATAATGAGAGCGTAGTCCATGTCATCAGTAAGCAAACAACGAAGGACACTAAGATGCTAGTATTATTGCGCACTATGGCTCTGATTTGCTTGAGGAACAATATTTTCTTTAGGGCGCGCCATATTCAAGGAGTTAAGAACGTGCTGGCTGATAGTCTATCTCGTTTACAGGTCGACAAATTCCAAACATTGTCTTGCGGTATGGACCCATCACCAACCCCACTGCCAGCACCCCTGCTACCAGAGAACTGGGCAATAGGCTAGCCCAGTTATTAGAAGCCAGTTTGAGTGCCAGTTCTTTAAACACATATCGTCGTCCTTGGCAGATCTTGCAGCATTTCATAAGGGATAGGTTGCAACTTCAAACTGCCCTGTTTCCGATTTCAACTCATACATTGGCCCTGTTCATCGCCTTTTTAGCTGAACAGAAATATGCAGCCTCCACAGTTACCAGTTACATTTCGGCACTAAGTTACCCCCACCGTTTAGCCTCTTTGCCTGATCCAACTAAGTCTGAAATGATTCAGCTCACATTACGCGGCTACAGTAAACTCAACCCTTCCAGGGACTCTCGCCTACCCATTTCACTGCGAATACTTGAAAACATCATATTAGCATGTGAACACACCAAATCTTCCTTGTATAGCAGGAAATTAATACAAGCTATGTACGCTTTCGCTTTCTTTGCCGCCCTTCGAGTTGGTGAAATCACATATAGAGTTAATCAACCCATCAAAATATTATTACTATCAGTCAACTCGGCTCTAAGAAAACCGGAGAGGGCAATGTCGGTGCGATTAGGCTAACGCTAAGGAATTACAAGCATAGTGATAGTACAAGCCCAGTAGATATTTTTCTTTATCGTGAGAAACCGGTTTGCCCTGTCTCTCATTTGTTAGAGTATCTAAGTTTAAGGGGACAATCTCCGGGACCTCTTTTCTGCTGGCCAGATGCCTCTCCAATATGCCGATCTTTCTTTGTGACAGCTTTATCTGAAGACCTCAATTTTTGTGATTTAGATGGTTCGCGCTATAAGTCACATAGCTTCCGGATTGGTGCTGCTTCCTGGGCAGCAGCTAAGGGCATGTCTGACGCACAGATTAGGAACTTTGGACGCTGGAAATCTAATGCATTTTTATGATATATTCGAACTTCCACAGTGGGGTCTCTTTCGGCGGTCCAACCGTAAACCAGTGCCATATGCCCATGCTTGCAGTCGTACCCATGTAACTACGTGTAAGCCTCTCAAGCATGGCGCAGATCTTTTGTGCAGGGGCCAAGAGTATCTGCGTTATGTTTATCTACTAGCATCGTTAAATATATTCCTAAAGACTGATGGTTAAGTTAGTTGATGGCATTTAATGCTGAGCGGTTGTGCAGGGGCCAACAGCCCAGGAAATATGGGTTTTTGTTCAGATAGATAGCTGCCGTATTAGGAGCATTTGTGCAGGGGCCAACTGCTTCCTGGTATGTTGTTAGTATAGATTCGTTTAAGTGTAAGCATTTGTGCAGGGGCCAAATGTTTCGCAAAACATCCAGCTAATCTAAATACTTTAATAAGTGTAAGCTTTTGTGAATTATGTCACAGTTTTTTGGTCAACCTTGTGTGCAGGGGCCACTGGGTTAGACTCAGTAGTCATACTTTAATTTTTTAACTTTAATTTTTTGAGCCTATGTAGTTCAGACTCAGATCTGGAAGGACGTTTGTATGCTTTGTATAGAGTCCCTTAAGTGGAAGCATTTGTGCAGGGGCCAAATGTTCCACAAAACATCCAGCTATTCTGAATATTTTAATAAGTGTAAGCTTTTGTGAACGATTTCACAGTTTGTTGGTTAACCTTGTGTGCAGGGGCCACTGGGTTAGACTCAGCAGTCATGTTTCAGTGTTATTGGTTCGTTCCTGTTAAGTCACTGTGCATTGCTTGGGCTTCGGGTGGGGCGGCCCTGTCTCGCTTGTACGATCCGGGCTTTGGCGTGTTTGCCCTCACCTTTGCTGGGAAAAGGTTTTCATTTCCAGATCAATTGTAATTTGATATGAGATTATCAATAAACGGCCACTTAACTGAGTGGCCAAATTATGGCAAAAACTGTGTCAGTCTAGTTCCATTCCCAGCAAACTGAGCTCAGCCTTGGCAATGCACATTGAAAAGTTCATTCGTTAGTAAGTGGGCAAGGGGCATAAATAACATTTATTACCAAAGGGAATAAATAAATTTATGCAGCCTGCCTTGCAATTAATTACCCCGGATGGTGTCACATCCGGGACTTTAACAGTTTTATATTTAGGCTTCTGAGCATGTGGTTGTAGGCCTCTTTCATTTTAGCTTCGGTGCAGGGCAATCATTTTCCCACCCTCTTACCCTCCCAATTTTCAGTCATTCACGTTGATACATTATACCAGAATTAGGTAGAGTTAGGCGTGTTTACCCTCACCTTTGCTGGGAAAAGGTTTTCATTTCCAGATCAATTGTAATTTGATATGAGATTATCAATAAACGGCCACTTAACTGAGTGGCCAAATTATGGCAAAAACTGTGTCAGTCTAGTTCCATTCCCAGCAAACTGAGCTCAGCCTTGGCAATGCACATTGAAAAGTTCATTCGTTAGTACGCGGGCAAGGGGCATAAAACAATTTTATTGTTAAAAGTAGCAAGAAGTAGTACACGTGTATTTACGTTTGCAGGACGAAGAGGAGCATCACCCCCATGTCCCTCACATTACCCCGATAACACCAGGAGGCAGTCTCTACATTCCCGAAGGTGATGATACATGCACTTCTTGTGAAGTAACTTTCGAAGATCTTCACAGTGCACAGAGAGACCAGAGCAAACCTGTAGATGCCCTAAACAAGTATTTGCATTCCCATGATGCCAGCCCTATTCGCTCAAGGCTCAACACTCCATGGGAAATCGCAAGTGAGAGAACTAGGCGATACTACATACGTAAGGCTGGACACACCAAACAGTCCTGCTCAGCTGTTCCAGGCAATGTGTCCCTCGCAAGCCATCCAAAGAACTTTGTCTAGTGACGAGGAAACTGAGACAACCGTCGATGAAACCATGCTAGAAGCGCTTGTTGGTTGTTACCACGCTGCTGGAAGTTGGCAGACACGCCACCAAATTCATTGCCTGATGCACGGGAGGGGAGCACCTGTTCCGTCAGCTTCAGCCCCTGTGATGCGTGTTTCCACTGCGCAAATAGATCACTTTATCTCATTCATCACAAGTGCTCACATTATACAAGACCTGCCCTTCGGGGAAAGGACAATAGCATTGTCATCAAGAGAAACCGTAAAAGTTCCCAACATGATAAGGACGATGGTCCCAGAAAGAATAGTAAAGCAGTACCTCGCCTACTGTGATGAGACAGGATTTCAAGCACTCAGTCGCAGGACCCTATTACGTATCTTAAATGTATGCGCCGCTTCGGTAAGAAAGTCTCTGCAAGGGCTCGACTACATTAGCTCCTCAGGCGCACAGGCGTTTGAAGATTTATGCAAAGTGGTCGAGATGCTTGGGGACACCGGGCAAGGCATGTGATGAGCAAAACAGCAAGAAATTCGCCTACGGGAAAGCAAGCGCTACCTCAAGAGTGACTTCAAGGTATATTAAATTAGTATTTAGCCATTGGTTGTCATAAATACACCATGGCGTGGTTTGATTCAAACTATAATCCCAACCTTAACTCTGTAATTCTTTTGATGAAGTAACTCACGCATTTTATTGCGCATCAGTGGATCACTCAGCGTCTCTATGTTATATAACTGAAAAAGTGGATATCATGAGAACTATTTCTTGTCATTGATTCGAGCCTTCAGAAATTGTATTAATATTTGCTTCAAATAACTCTCTTGTAGCTTTAGTGGAAGTAATTGTAATGATCCTATTGGTGCTACACTGAAAACCACTTCCTTTTACCTGATATCCAAATATTTTGTGGCTTCAATTTACAAGTGCATGTGTCTAATAGTTCGTTAGTGCCAGATCATTGTAGAGCGTTTGCTCTAAGCGACCCCAAGGATCCTGCATATTAGTGCCTCTGCGACCATGACCACAATGAAGCATGTGACAGGTGCCATCTTTTATCTGAGACCTTACTTGATATTGAGGCAGGCCTGGCTGCGCAGACTGCCAACCTTTCTTCTGTGGAAAATGAAGAGCTCGCGTTTAGAGTTAAACAAGCCAAGAAAGCCATCTGGGCGTGGAAATCTCATCTTCTTCGCTCAGTGAACCAACATTCTGCTCGAGTGGAGCTTTTAGAAAAACTAGATGAAGCATCAGTGCTGTTAGCGCAAGACTGGGGAATGAAATACTTGCCCAGAAAGTATAGAGAGAGCCAAACCGACTGGTTTGGGAAACGCGGAATCCCCTGGCACGTGACGGTGGTATCGAAGCGTGAGGGTGATGAAATACAGATGCTTACCTTTGTGCACATTTTTGAGCCGTGCAATCAAGACAGCTGTGCTGTGCTTGCAGTGATGGCGGATGTTATACGGCAGCTCAAGATCACGATCCCCCAGCTGGAGTCGGTATATTATCGACAGGACAACGCCGGCTGTTATCACTGCAGAGCGATCATGGTGTGTGCAAGAGTCCTTGGCCAGCAATTTGGCGTCAACATAAACAGCTTGATTTCTCAGACCCCCAAGGGGGAAAAGGGCCAGGCGATCGAAAAGCTGCCACAATTAAGTCGCATATGAGACTTCATCTCAACTCTGGCAACGCCATTGAAACACCTGCTCAGATGGTTGATGCAATTCTGTCCTCCGGTGGAGTACCAGCGGTTAACATTACTCTTTGTGAATCAATCACAGCTCCCAACATGCCACCCTTGAAAGTCGAAGGCGTCAGCCTGCTCAACAATGTCGAGTATAACGATGACGGAATTCGCGTGTGGAAGGCGTATGGTATTGGCTGACGAAAACTGTTAAAGTTGCAGTATCCATCTGCATCGGACTCTCACGGCCACTCAAACGCATTCAAGCACCTTCACTTCAATCAAGGCAAGACGAACAAATGCACCGCCTCATTTTCATGGTGATGAAGTAGAACGAGTTACTGTCACTGAAGAAAACCTGACACGCGCAGAAGAAGCCCTTTTTGCTTGTCCCGAGGATGGTTGCACGCGGACTTTTCTAAGGCATTCTTCAATGCAGCGACACTTGGACTGTGGACACGAGCGAGCTCTAGAGCGGGAGACCTTAACAGACAGAGTGATCAAGGCTTATGCAGAGAGACTGGAGGGCCAGACCCCTTCAGTACCAGAGGTGGTTGCAAACACAAGAACTGACCATACACGTGATACCAGCATAAACCTTCCAATGGGTTGGGCGCTAAAGGCCGGTGCCGTGCAAAAGAGATTTACACCCAGTCAGAAGGACTATCTCACTGCCAAGTTTAAACTGGGGGAGCAATCAGGACAAAAAGCGGATCCTGCATCAGTCGCACGGGCGATGGTAAGTGCCAAAGACACAAGTGGCAAAAGGCTGTTTAAAAGCGACGATTTTCATACTGCACAGCAAATTGCCGGCTTCTTTTCCCATCTCTCTGCGAAAGACTTTTCAAGACGATGAGGAACAGTCTGATGAGGAACAGTCTGCCATCAGTAGACTGATCACGGAAAGTACCAAACATTTGCGACACTGTTATTTGCTAAATAAAACAGTTCAGGCGGCTGATACAGTGGAATCCCGCTTTCTTGAACCTACAAGAGAACATTGGTTCCGACTTGTAGAGAAATCAGTAGTTCAAAAAGTGATGGTAAACTTCCCGTGCTTGATTGAGGGAGAGGAAACTGCTTTTGGCAGCATCAAATTATCAGAAGTTTCAGAAAAACTGAGTTCCACAGTCTATGGGATGATAATGCCCGAGGCCGAAAGATTGTCAGAAAAATAAACAATAGCCCAAGAAGCGAAACTTTAAAAGAAACTGTGAAGCCTTGAGTGCGCTATTTTCATTAATGAGCGTCATCATCACAATCGAGCAAGAAGGGGTTAATTCATGAGTTAATTCTCCGTTTAATTTTACGTAATTGCTATCATGGTGAAGCAAAAACAACCAGCAACAGTAAAGGTCTGTTTGCGGTTAAACAAAATGTGATATGGTTAGGTTTAAAAAGGAGGGACCTAACACAGTGTGGATAGGTTTTTTCTCGTTTTTGGTCTGATAAAATCGGACGACGGTGGCGACGGTGGTGGCGGATCGCCACCTCGTTTGAAGTGCCCGGTCCATGCCCGGTGCTCGCGCACTGAAAAGTTTGAATGGCCCCCTAAATGCCATGTTACACGATGCAATTTTTCCTGCAACTTGCAACGTAACAAACGTTGCGTTGCAAGTTGCGAAAAAATTGCACGTGTAACACCCCATTTTCGCAACCTGCAATGCAACAAAATGTTGCGTTGCAAGTTGCAGGAAAAGAAGAACTATCCTCTTCTTTTCGCAACGTTGCGAGACAAGTTGCTGCGTGTGACATGTCAATCGTAACTTGCAACGCAATTTTATTAAAATGAGCCAATCAGAGTGCGTCCTTCGCTTGTGCAAGATTTGAACTTAATAATTGCTAGCGGGTGCGTTGCAAGTTGCGAACAAAAATTGCGAACATGTGACACCCTCTCTGCAACTTGCAATGTTTTTCAGTCGTGATCGTTGCGTTGCAAGTTGCAAGGAAAATTGCCTCGTGTAACACGGCCTTTAAGCAAGCTGAAAAATGTAAAAACGCTTATGACAGACTCCTCTGCGTACTAGAGGCGGGGAGGGGAACTCCCATATTAAAGAGATGCTCGTCTTCTCGCTCAGGTGTGTAAGTTACAGATTTTGGTCACACATAGGTGTTCAGGACAGGCTGCCAGTGAGTTTAGCCACCAAGGTTTCGTTTTGAGTTGCACTTGAAGAAAAAAAAACGCTTTCATGATTTGTTGGCAGTCTAGATCGATTAGGCATAGAAATGGTATCTTCCAGGGGTCAAACAAGAAAGCTTGAACCACGCAAAGATTGATCTCTTTTTGGGGTTCCGACAAGTATTACAGTCGTCTGAATCGTTTGTAATCATTTCAACAGGAATAAAAAGCCTGTACGGATTACCGCAGTTTTTGTATTCAAGACATGCGGACGTACAAGAGAACATGAGAAAACTTTTAAAAACGCGAATGTTCCGAGATGCGTATTTAAACTCACAGGGTTCGTGCTCCCTTACATTTTTTGAGAAGGCGAAGGGTAGAAGTTGACTACCGCTTAAGTAGTACCTTCTTCGTGATACTCAAAACAAACTGCGCAAATGTTAATTCCTAAAATACAGCTGATAACCATTTCGTAATTGTTTACTTAGGAATGGACTAAGCTAAATTTACGCCAAGGAAATTACTTCCACGATATCTGGGCGGCGAAAACACGAATAGTACAGAAGCAGAAGGACCCTACAGGGTTTTGAATTTCTGCAGTTTTGTATTCAGTCGAGAATCATCGTGCCAATCTAGTTGCATTTAATATTACTTCTCACCAAGCTTTCACAACATGGCTAGAGCCCAACCAACCAACTGTTTGGTGGGTCTGTTCGAAAAGCATTTCAAATACCTAAATGACAGTTTCCCTACCCTTTTCCATACTCCAGCTCGTGAGATCCTATCTCTATAAGCCTCCAGTCTGAAAAAAATGCAGCCTTTGTGGGGAGTCTCCCTGTACAGTGCCCACTGCCCCAGCCCCCAGGAGTTCGTGACTCTCATTCCGTGACAAGCACGAGGGTCCACAAGTAATGACATGCAACCGTTCTTTGAATTTCAATGTCTCATTTGAGGCTCTAAACTTCGTTAAGTGCATCTGTTCATCGTGTTATCAAGTCTCTTGTGTGAATGGCTGTATGGAACCTGAAATAGGGTTAAAGTTGTCAAGAAATACGATGTTTACGAGGGCCTTCGCTAATAGTGACTGATTGTGTCATGAGTACCATAGCCACTTGCCTGTGAGAAATTACAATTTGCCGACGAAAGAAGGGGGGGAAACAATGTTCAACCACTGCTTTTGCAAGGTAAGGATACAAGAATGATAAATAATAAACTCGCACGGAGCTAAACGATAAGATTTTGCTCGAATTTTGGCTTTATTAAAGAGAAAGCGTACCGCGTAATTCGATTATTTGCTTTGTTGACATTAGTCGCTGTCGAGTGATTTCCTCGAAATAGGACGGGCTATTTCTTGGATGAAATTAAAAGCCCCAAGCAAATTTTTATATCCTTAAAAAGTACATCATTTTTACTTATCTAAGCCATAATTTCAGGTGAATCTGAGTTATACCGCATAGGAAAAGTGTTTCGTGAAAAACTGCTCCAAAATGAAATCTGTAAACAATGAAAAATTGGTGATTTTTAAACGCTTGCCTGGATTTCGAAGTTCAGTTAATTATCCTTGTTTTAGACTCAAATCATTATTCAATGCCTCCTGTACAAATATACAAACTTGAGAAAGGCCTTCTTTTATTTGCGCTTTTGATGAGCAAAGTTCGTGTGACCATGTTCGTCGCTCTCGTTTCGGGCATTTTATGGCGCCCAGCGCTCGTTACAGTTTGAGTATTTTCTCGAAAATGAAAATAGATTTAAACAAAAAAAATACACCACGTTTATTGACTCACCATAAGGTATCTCTGAGCAAAAAATGAAGGTAGTTGATTTTGTAAGCATGTGCCACATTTTTCTGTTTTCACGCGGTCTACAAAAAAATTCGCTCTTAAAACTAAAAAAAAAACTATTTATGAACTGTCAAAATAGAAACCCCAAAGTAAACTAAGAAAGAGGCAAAGAAAAACAATGATAACAATCTCAAAACTAGTCAATCACGAAACAACCACCACACAATGTCAAAAGCCTATCATTGGCAAAGTTCAAAGTCCTAGAAAGCCGAAAAATTGAAATGCTTACATTACTTATAGCTACAGTGCTGTTGCAATTCAGAATTAAGTTTGATTAACTATGGTCAAGCTGGGGAAGATGTATTTAATTGCCAATAAGCCCATAGGGAACATATTGGCTGACTTAGTTTTGCAGACTTTTAAAATATTCAATTAAATGTTTGTCGCATTTTATGCACATATTCTTTAGCATACAAAGATGTTCTTTGTCAAGCTTGAAGATAAATGTTTAGTACACCAACTCACTTTTTTTTCTCACACTTCTCTTTCAATTCGATAGATTCCTCATCAGAGATTGTTTCTTTCCTGGAGAAACTTCTCTTTGCATTGAAGAATGGAACCAAGTAAGACGACCATTAATATAGAGTTTGTTTAACATTGTGATGTAAAAAGCTCCATGTTCATATCTATTGGGTTAGAGTTTAATCACAATAACATGATTCATTCTACCAGCCCATTAAAGAATTTGTCTCTTCTCACCATGACCGTTGTTTCTCCCTTCCCAGGAAATACAAGTGTTGTCAACATTTCATGGGTCTCCACATGTACAACAAGAGAACCATGGAAAAAGTGTAAGCAATAAATCAGAAGTATGCAATTAGAGCAGTTAAACATTTTACGCTTTTACACAACAAGTACACATAAGTAAGCAGATAAACCTAGGTTGAGAGTGACTCAAGTTCAGTAATCTTTGACCTTACATTAAATGCCCTTCAAGGGCTTATTATGTCTCCAGGATCAGTTCATTTCTTCCAAACAGAATTAAATTAATGGTGTAAGTAAAAAAATCAGGATTGATAAATGAAAGTAACCACAAATTTTCTTTTCTGACAGGGGACGACCCCTCTTATACCAGAATAAGGAGTTTTCATACCAACGGTTGCATTGGGAGCTATTTTAAATCAAAGCAACAAAGACCCAAACAACCTTTTCAGTCAACATATTCTTGCAACATCAACTGCAACATCTCAAAGAGTGAGCCAGTCATTGAAGAGGCCTCTGAATCAAAACATTGTGAAAGCCATTGAAGGTATGACTATTTGAAAACCATAAACCATGATATACGGTTGAAGTAATATTCCTTGATCAAGACATATATGCAGACCACAATGTACTCTGGACTGTACTGTGTGTGCACTTCTTCTCGAGGTGAAACTGACAAGTATACCATTGGTTGGTTACAGTTTAATTAGTTTACTTATAAGATAGTTTTAGACATTGTATTTCTATTTCTAAGTGGGAACTAGCTATTAGTCAAGACAGGTCCCTGTTTGGTGTTTTTTCCACATTAACATCAAGTCAATAAAATTAAGCTAGCATTTACGAAACATAGGAACTAAGTCAGCAATTATATTATTTTTACAGCTTTTGTGATGTCTGCTGCAAAACGCTGGAGTGCAGTTCCATTGACACATGCACAAATTATCAAAAAGTTAACAAACAAGTGTTCCGCTGCTGAGCGAGCAGTCAAGGACAAGCTGTACACTGTGCCCACAGGCAACAGCCAGGAAAGCTAAGGGCAGCTAAGTGATTACGTAAACACAGTAGATATCAGTTTTTGTGAAGCAAAAAAAAACGTGCCCTGGGTAGATGTTATTCAGTTTGAAAATCTATCTTTGACTGCAGTTATCTAAGTGACTTTAAGCACCAAGAACGGGAATGGGAACAGCAACGCAACGGACACGGGGAAAATCCAAACGATCGACTGCACATGGCTGGCGGAAAAAATCTGGCGTTCTGTTCATGCTCCCAACGTGAGATAGCTCGTGTCGGCATTGCCAGGGAACACGAGTATTTCGCTTCTTAGTTAATGAAGCTCTTTTGGTTTTAATCCATGAAATTAAACCCTCGAATCACTATGTGTTGTTTTTAAAGCTGTTGATATTTTGCGATTGTTATTTAGCCTTGTTGTGATAGTTTCGCATATTTTTCTTCTTTCATCGACTACAGACTGAAATACAGCCATGGCGGTGAATAGCACGTGAGGACAGAAGAGAGCTTTCGTTTTGTTACTTGCTACTCATAAGTTCTTGAAATACTTCAAATAAATGCTTCGTATCCATGTCACCTATCTTTCGTTCAAACGCTTAATAGCTCGAATTTTGTATGTGGTTTTCTCAATGATTTCAGTCTTGCTACCTGTATGTAAGCTTACACTGTTTTGCTATTTATAGAATTGTTTACCGCAAGTCGAAGGTGTCATCCCATTCCGCGTTTGAATTTAAACGGAATTTAAGCTTACAGTCTAACTGAGGGACACTTTTTTAGTTAAAATTAACTCCTATTTCTAAACTTATACAAACGCATGTCAGTGGAATTCGAATATATATTCAGACCTAATAAAATTCAGTGCATTCCAGACTTTGAAGAACATCATTCGATGCCACCACAGTTTCTGCCACAGAGAGATTTATCAGAGTAGGTTTGCAGAAGTCAAATGGTGGCTTGGCCTTCTTTCTGTTTAACTTTCCTGCTGTCGAAGTTCCCTGATTTCGTTTCTAAGAAGTCTCCAAAGGGAAGGAAAGGAACTGTGCTCGAAAATATTGATATTCCTGATCATGATAAAGTGTGCAAACTTGTTTAATAATATTATAATGAGTTGGAAATTGATTTTTAATTTCTTTTTGCCCGTGATAAGTTTTGCCTTTTTCTAGCAGTATAATCAGTGTTGTTCTTTCATTTTAATTTCGTATTTACGATTTGCTCCAATTTCAAATTAAATTTCACAAGAGTACTATTTCTATTTTCTAATGCTGCATTTCCCTATCCACTTCTCCCACGACATCTCCCATGTGTTGGATGAAAGATCACGACATCCTTTTGGTTCGTGAGGTACTGACAGTTAATCCATTTACAGAGCCAAAGGGCAGCAGGGAGAGGGCCAAGTTGTGGGAGAAAGTTGCCATAAGCCTAAATGCAATTACAGCACCTCGTTTCTCAGTTACTGTGAGATAAGTGAGGGATCAGGTGAGCTTGGTGCTAATCAAAAAGTACCAGAAACGTATCACTGAAGAAGAAAAAGCAAGTGGCATAGAAATGGAACCTGAATCAGAATTTGATAGAGGCATGGAGCTAATTTGCGAGAGGGCAGAAGCTTCTGATAGAGATCATCAAGATTTGGCACAAGAAAAGAAACTATTGAGCACGAAAAAAAGGCCGCTGAAGAACTTCGTTTTAAGGCCATGGAGACAATGGGACAAACCCAGAAAAGAAAGAGCGATGACACCGCCAGCACGGATAAGAACAATGCAAAACGAGTCTATAATAGTCTACCTAAGGGAAAGGTCCGAGCACAGACTCCAAAATCAAACAGCAAGAGCTTGAGCAGAAGAAAGCAGAGCAGGCAGCCCAAGCAAAGCAGCAAACTGTCCTCACACAACAACTGATTAATCAGCAGCAGCTGCAGCAGAACATGTTTTCTGATTTCCAGAACCAGCAACAGCAACAGCTGCAGCAACTCAGTCAAATGCAAATGACCTTGTTTCAGCAACAGCAGCAGCAGCAGAACCAAGCATTGTTGACTGTACTTCAACAGCTTGCAAACAAGTAGGTTGATTCCATAGGAAAATATGTTGTTGTTTTTCGCCTAATTTGGGCTCACTTATTCATTGCCTTCTGTTTGATTGGATTCGAAAGTTTGACTATTTCTAATTGATTTGCATATTTTGGTGAACTCGACTAGTCATTCATAATTTTTGGAAAGCTGCCAGAAACCAGCCTCTACCTCAGGTTAATTACAGTCAGATCCATTTGTATGTATGATGGGCATGAAAAGGGGCAGGGAATGGGAGAGGGTGGTTTGCACGAATATACAACAACAACAACTTTATTTAGAGAGAATTATTTGCAGCTGGACTGGCCTGGAGGGGCGGAAACTGCGAGTACAAGTTACGGGAAGCAGGAATTTCAGAACCCCCCCGTCCCCCCACCCCAAGGTTAACTATTTCACTCTCAAAAGTGGCCCCAAGCAGTACTCCCAATAGGGGGCTATATGAGGGGCACCGCCCAAATAGGATGCCTTTTCATGTTTACAGTATGCATATTTGTAAGTGTTGCTGAAATACACTGTAAGGTGAACGGGATACCAACAAAGTCTAAAGGGGCCTTCACACGACAAACTTAAGTTTGCAAACTCGTGTTGGCAAACTCAAGTTGGTGTGTGTGAACGGCACAAAAACAGTTGGCAAACATGTTGGCAAACTGTTGGCGACAAGTAGAACTTGTCTCTATTCTCGCCAACTTTTTCGCCAACTTTCTCGTGTTGGCAAACTCGAATTTGACGTGTGAACGATTGGCAAATGGGTGTTGCTATCTTTTAACCAATCAAAATACGTGCTTTAGTCACGTGATTTGCGTGACACTTCACAAGATGGTGGACGAAGATCGCAATGCGACGTTCAAATTTATTGAAGAAATACACAATAATCCTGCTGTTTGGGACGTTTCACCGCCATCCTATAAGGACACAAATCTTAAACAAAAGTTGATGGAACAGATCGCCGAAAAGCTGAATTTGAAAGGCGGTAAGTAAAGTTTTTTACACTCAGATTTCACTCCTCGTTCGTGCACGAAGTTCTCTTCGAAGTTCCATACATTCACGACTATATCCATTTCTGGATGTGTTTGAATAACAATGTGACGCGAATTCGTGAAGTGAATTTACTGTATTGTGAATAAACAATTAAGGGAAAAGACGAATGTCAAGGCTGCATGTTTTGTTTTGTTCATTGCAAAGTACAACTGGATACCAGTAATTTTCTAATTTGATATAATAAAAATGTATTTTGTGAAAAACTTTGTTTATTAAATAAATGAACTCGTTTCAACATCTTTTTCTCTACAGCAGAAGAAGTGAGAAAGAAATTAAACTCTTTGAGAACCTATTACAATAAAGAAAAGAGAAAGGTAGAGGCTTCCAAAAAGAGTGGGGCAGCAACTGAGGAGCTGTACTACACTCGATCAGTTTTTACAAAACCAAGCTCTCCCCCGGAAATCTGTGTCAAACATGGTGAGCATAACGTCACACCTTACAGTGATTATTTTGTTGTACAAATGGCACGTTTTTAGGCTTGTCATAAAAAAACCTTTAAAATTCAACAATTTATTTATGTAGAAAAACTTTGATATCATGTAGTGCACATGCTATAATGAAAAAATGTAATGAACATGTTCTAATAAATCATGCCACATGGTTTTCGTTGGAAAACAGTTATGATTATTTAAATCATATCCCATTGCCAGTCTACTTGACCATTGGTGATAAAATAGTCAAGGAATTCCTCTCTGATTTCCCTGGCCTGTGATGAGCTCCTGTTAGACCCTTGCAGACAGACAGAGGGCAACTGAGCATTTGGGTTATGTCGCCATTCTCCAGGCACCAGTTCATGTGCCTCAGTCTCTGAATCAACCACAGCCTGGCTATATTCAACACTCTTTGTGCGAAGATAATTGTGCAATGCAACAGCTGCAAGCACAATTAACACAACTTTTTCTGGCTCAAGTGGAATGGTTGACTGAAAGATTTGAAATCTGTGGACCAGAATTCCAAAAGCATTTTCACTGACCCTGCGAGCTCTGGAGAGCCTGTAATTAAACACTCTTAAGGCATCATCTAGACTTTTAGCTGGGAAGGGTTTCATTAGGTTTTCCTTGAGAGGAAATGCCTCATCTGCAACAATAACATAAGGCACAGGAGTGCCTCTTCCTGGGAGACTGGTAGCAGGCGGAATGCCAAGGCTGTTGGTATCCAAAGCTGCTTGCAAGTTGGATTCCCGTAACACTCCTCCATCACTGATTCTGCCATTAGAGCCAACATCTACAACGGTGAATTTGTAGTCGGCATCCACCAGTGCCAGAAGCACAATGCTGAAGAAGCCTTTATAGTTGAAGAACATACTTCCACTGTGTTCAGGAGCTTTAATAGCAATATGCTTGCCATCTAAAGCTCCCAAACAGTTTGGGAAGTTCCACTTAGACATGAAGCCATTTGCAATTTCTTTCCAGTCTTCTTCAGATGAGGGTACCTAAAATGTCATTGAATTGCAATAAATAAGTACATGTACCTAATTTATCAATTCACAGTAGAAGGATACATTAAAGGACACAATGATCTCTCGAGAAATTGTAGATTTGTGTACTTGGGAAAATGCGAAGAGAACAACTTCTGACTGCTTCAACAAATTTAATTTTTTTATATCAAAATTTTTTTTTGTTCATTGCGATTTTCTGTTTATATTTTCTGTTTAGTTTTGTTATTAAATTGTCTCAAAATCCACAAAAAATTAGCAACGTAAACACTTAAAAATAAAGAGAAATTGAACCCTTGGCTTCCTTTTAATCCTGGCTTAGTTTTAATCAGTTTTTGAACAACTTGGCCCAGGGGAGACGTTGAGAATTAGCTTCTACATGCTTTGTCAGCATATTATTGTTACAGAAATGACTTTTAGCTCTGTTCATTTCGACATTATTTGGGTTCATTATGCACCTATTAATGTTAAGCCACTTGGGGGGGGGGGGGGCATAAGCAGGGGATTTGATGGCAATTATTTGCCTGTATTGGTGACTTTTGACTGTTTTTATGGACCTTCTTAAAACGTTTGATTGAGGTTTAGTGGCTCTTTTGAACATCCACAAATGCCCTGGGTTGGAAATTTGAATGGAAAGTTTCAGCTTAGTTCAAATGCCCAGCCTATGCTGGGCCACCCCCTCTTGCAGTTTAACATTGATTGGTGCATTATTTCCAAGGGAATTTTATTAGTCTAGACATGAGGTAATTGTTAAACATCTTTTTTTCCTTTTAGAGTGATGTCGATTATACAGAACCTACTGGTACAGATGTGCCTGAAGAAAGCAACAAGAAAGAAATTAAACCTCCCTCTTCTACAGTTTCAAAGAAGAGAAAATCTGCTCGTGAAGAAGAGGATATCCTGACGTGTGTTCTAAACGTCATGAAAAATCCACCACCAGTTCCACTGCCTAACAATGCTATTGATGACAATGACCTCTTTGGGCAAGTTGTGGGATCACACATGAAAAAAATTCCAGATGGCCATTCAAAAGAAATGCTAAAACTTAAAATTCAGCAACTTCTCGTTGAAGTGGAGTTCAAAGAAGATCAGTCAGTTGTGAATAATGTAACATCAGTTTGGCCAAGACAGTTTGCAAATGCAAACGTCTGTGTATTGCCACAGACCTTGATCACATCAAGTTCAGCTGACAGCATTACCTTTACCAGTATTGGTAGCCCTGATAGAGGGTTCACATATTAAACAGGGGCTTTAAACTTTGTAAGATTTATTAATCAATATGGATTTTCTTGGTATTGTACATCATTTGAATTGACTATTTATTTATTGCCCCTGCAAAGTATTTGATATTTATAATGCTGTGCATTATTTAAAATATTTTTTGTATGCATTTATCATTCCAACAAATTATTTATATCATTGGGCATCATTTGTCTTGCCTTTTTTGCAAGCTTAGCCTGCAAGAAAAACATATATCTTGTATTTATTGCTCCTAAGTTCTAAAAATGATGTTGCCAAAAAACTGTTAAAGATTCAAAAAATAGTTATTTATAGATATTTATATATTTGTAATTTAATCATTACATCCCTTTTATTGTATTTATACATACTTGTATTGAACTGTATTTTAAAGTACTTGTATTGAGAAAATTGAAATTATTTATCTTGACCTGAAATTAATTGTTACAAGTTATTCATCTTTCCTCAAGGGGTTGTGCTGAGAGGGGGGAGTAACAACACATGTTCTGGCAAATGAAGGAGGCCCATATACACTGACTATGGTAGCAGCAAGTCACAAACCAGACCATATTAATGTCATACTTCCTCTCAAACTTTTGTTTGACAACATGCTTACAATAATTATTATTCCACAACCATTCAAATTGCAAAGTAAACTACATTTGAATTTTCAACTCACACTTAAAACCTTAAGCTTTCACTTCAAAACACTGCCACACGCCTAATCACTGGACCTAAGCACTACGAACACATTAAACCTGCCCTTCGAGAACTACACAGGCTACCTATTGAATCACGTATTATATTTAAACTTTTACTCATCACTTTTAAAATTATTCATGGACTCTGCCCAGCCTGCTTGTCGCCTCTCCTACAACAATATTGCCCGCAACGGAATCTACGCTCATCCTCTAAACTACTTTTTACTGTCCCTACTGTGAACTCTGTGACATATGGTGAACGTGCCTCTTCTTTCTCTGCACCTAAATTATGGAACACCCTACCGAACTCTGTTAAAAATGCACCATCTCTTTCGACTTTTAAATCTGCACTAAAAACATTTTTGTTTTGGAAATTTTATTGTTGATTTATTTTTATTTTTAGAAGACGTACCTAGCTTTTATCTTTTGATTAGTTGTTTCACTTATTTTATTTATTAATGTCTTAGGAATTATCATTATATTAGTTTTAGCTAACTTTTTTTTCAATATAGGAATGTAAGCGCATTGAGTTTTATAAATGCGCCCTAAAAACCTTATTTATTATTATTATTATTATTATTATTATTATTATTATTATTTCTTACTGTACCTGTAAATAATTATTGTTCTGAAGGCTCTGATAGATTGCATGACACACCTCAGGGACAAAGTCAGAAATAGTTGATGTCCCTATTCGGAAAGCATAATGAAGGCTTGTAAATGACTCACCTAGAAGTAAATGTATCATGATTAATGAATAATTTTCATAATGATTTCGGTTTTAACTTTCTTGTGGATGAGAGCTAGGATGTATAAAATGAACTTTTGTAGGAAGTGCAATGGAGGAATGGCTTTTGCAGAAGCAAAATCTGATTCTTTTTTATTTATTAAACATTTTTCGTCTTTTTCCTCAATTCTATATTCTTATTTATTATTTAAGTTAATTAGCGACTGAAAATCCTTTTTGGGAGTTACAAATAACCTACCTGTATATTTGTGCATTGGGTAGTTCTATAAAATATCCATACCTTCCCCAGAAGGGATTTTTAAGAACCCCCACCTCTCTAGAAATTCTGATTAAACTTCATACATTTCTTTAAATTTGTTGTCCCTTCCGTGGGGGGAGCTTAACACATTTTCTGGAATTACACATTTCTGCATTTGTTTCAAAGGTAAATGGATCTACCCTTGTTTAGAGCTTCAATACTTCAGTAGAATAAAGATAAGCAGCGAGAAACTGTCTCCTCGGCGGTCCGCATCGTTTACAATGAGCAGATTGCTACTGAATGTATAAACAGCGAATAAACTTCGTGAAATAGTTCATTTCGACATATTAAAGATGTGTAACAATTATTGCGAGCTGTTAACATACAAAACATCTGGCGGTATTGTAAGCAACAGGGTGTTTTTGGCAAAATAGTGAAAATACAATCGTATAAACTTGCTCGTTTAGCCATAAACAAATATTATGTATACGTACTACAATTATAAACCGGATAAATAAACTCACCAGTCGCAAGATATCTCAAGGTAAGAGCTAACTTTTCGCCAGCTGAGATGCTTTTACGCATGTTGGTGTCCTGCTTTTGTATGTGCGGCTTCACCATTTCCAATAGCTCGTCGAAACAATTTTGATCCATTCGCAGAAAATTTTTAAACGCGGCGGTATCTTCGGCGCAAAGCTCTTGGACAAGAGTATTGTACACGCCAAGGGAGGGATTTCTGGAAATATAAGGCTTCGTCCAAATCAGCCTCTTTCGCCAACGCTTCCTGTTCTTTCTCCGGCGTTTAACACAAAATAATAGTAAGACACAAGCGGCAACTCTGCGCTGCGAGTGCCATTGGACTATGTCGGCCATGTTGCAAATTGGCGTGTGTTTTGAGTTGACGCCAACTTTTTAAAGTTTGCCAACACGAGTTTGCAAACTTTAGTTTGTTGTGTGAAGGCCGCTTAAGTATTAAAAGGGTTGCAGAATTCTGGTAGAAATTACAACACAAAGATTTTCCAAGCCTGCCGCTGGCTGTACTTACGTCTTTGGCTTAACTTTGTCTTTGACGTATAAGAAAGAGGAGTGATTTTTGTTCTAGGTACATGAATGGGGTTCCATTTCGATGAAAATTAGTATAATATTATAAGAGGGTTGCAGGGAGCTCCCTCATATGAAACATTGTTAAATACCCTCCCTCCCCCATGCCCTTACCCCCTAGGGTAGTGGCCAAGCTTCAAAGGAAAATAAAACAATATTGCAGAAAAACAAGAAACTGCTTGATACGTTTTATTTGACCGGTTAAATTTCATATTTGACCCATTGACTCAAATGTTACTGATGTTTTCGGCTTGGAGTCTTTAATTTGTATTCAAAACGAATGCTTGACTCTCTCAAGGGGTAAAAAGGGACTGTACAAAGCCTACTTTAGCATGCTTGTATTTTTTTAAATTCAAAAATTAGGCCTTTGCAATATGGCCTTGTGTTTATGCAAAGTAGTCCCGTAAAGTGGGTGGGTCAAGCTCGAAAAACTCTGAGGTGTCATTCCCGTCAAGCACGTTAAAGCATTCCTGTGTAAGGTGGAAACAATGTAGATTTTCCCGACACTTTGCAAGCCAATCTTCAAATTCTTTTTGAAATCGACGAACTTAAAGTAGTTGAGGATATCTCCAAATAACCATTCAACGGAAATTCTGATGGTATCTATGGACTTGTTGAAGTTGACCATCTGTGGGGTCACTGTTGCATTTTTAAAGGGAGCTTGAAGATGAATTCGTAATGGATACGCTGGATCTCTGTAGACCCACAATGGGTGACCAGCTGGAGAAAATGCATACCGCTCTAGGTCCTGCGGTAGTCCTGAGTCATAGAGCATCCCGGCATCGTGTCTTCATCCCTCTAAAGTAAACTAAATACAAAAAAATAACTAGGAGATCTTCAAATTGAGAACAAAGAGCAAACTGAAGATTTAATTTACAAACTTTACTCACCAACTGGTCCAAACATGTTTCCTATTATCCCATTCGGCAGTGCTAGTGATTGACATTTGAGGGCGTGAACCCTCTTATGCTCATTGTAAACCAGTCGCTGGTTTTCTCCTGGCTTGCTAATTGCTCTCACTGTCCCGTCTATAAAACCAAAACAGTTTTGCAAAGGGGCTCCTTGAGCTGTAAAACCATAAATGTACGTTTCCAGGGAGAGGGGATTAAGGACAGTGTTATTCCACTGTAAAATTCTGTGGCCATGCCTTCCAAATTTGAAGTCAAGCACTGTGTTGCTGATCGTACAAAGCACGGGCACTGGTCTTGCAAATCGCGGTAACATGTCAGAATACCTGCAGGGATATGCCAATCTCTTCAGAAGAATGCAGAGCCCCTCCACACCATCAGCGATACTCCTTTGGCTATGTTGTGGTTCAATTTTATCCTTGGTTCAATTTTAATTTTCCTTTGTTTTATACTCATTATCATTCATTACCATACACAAAAACAAAGGAAAATAAAAATTGAACCAAGGATAAAATTGAACCACAACAGCTACACTTGAACACATCGGGAACACCAAGAACTTCAGCAAGAAGAGGAATGTCGTGTTCTTGAAAACAAAACTCCGATAAACACTCATCTTCTTCGAGGACGTCAAAACCAAAACTTTCGTACGAATCATAAGGAAGATCGAGGTTGTTTGACTTATTTAAATCGTATAACAGTAAAAATTCGTCATCATCCATAATTCCCTCGAAGTGGCTTAAAAGCAACACATCTTGAACCACTTTTAAAGACAGCATAGTAGAGTACAAAAACTCGAGATCGCAACTGACGGGTCCGCTGGAGTGCCAAGTGCTTAATGTTTGTAAATTTGCGCCAAAACACCAGTCTCTCCCCAGTCCCCCTTTGGGTTTTCACGTTGCTGTTGCCGTTCTTGCCCTTGGTGCTTAAAGTCGCTACAGTTTAAGCAGGAACGAAAAACTTGTTGGTGCCAGAGGCTTTTCTTGGTTGCTGATTACATTTTCGCAGCCTTGCTGCCCCTTGAGGAAAAAGGAAAACCTCTGGCACTGAGGTTAGATCCATGTTTGCTTGGTGTCATGCATGGCATATCCTGGAGGGGTGCCAGGCTATTTTTTAGTTAATGAGGCAATATGTCGTGACAGCAAGCCACAACATGCCTAGAAAACTGAGGAGCTAGCTCCTAAAACTGTCCGAATTGGTTTATTCAGCTCTCCAGGATACACCGAGAATCCACCTCTGGTCCCAGGGTTAAAGGAAATGTACGTTAGTAACTGGGTTTTATCTAGGAACTATAGTATTCTAATAGTGTCGAACGTGGACATGCCTTGGTGGTCGGCCCTGTATTAAAAACTAAACTAAACACGGTTGCAACTTTCTAGAGGTAAATTGATTCGAAGGACCTACATCGTCACTGGAACTAGGGTCTATGCATGCTGATGAGAAAATCATCACTTCAAAAATGAATGGCCTGGTCGTCATGATAAGCTTGTGAAAATGGAGCTAGCACAAATCCACAGAACAATTTCCTGCAACCAGAGACAGTTCAAGCATGGAAACACCTGCGCCCGATTGCAAGCAAAATTCCCACATATTACGAAGATCTTAAGGTTGGTCTACTAATTGGCAACAATTGCGTTCAAGCAATCAAGCCATGAGATGTGATTTCATGAAAACCAAAGACCCTATGCCATTTGTACTGCTCTTGGATGGGGACTGATAAGCACCTCGATGCCAAGCAAAGGAACAGATGAAGATGGCAGTGCTGCCTCCGCTGATTACCATAGAATTACAGCTACAGTGTACAACTTTGCACAGCAAGTACGTCATAAGGAAGTCACAAATCCCTTTGCATTTAAGAAAATGTTCGAGCTGGACTTCTCGGAAGGCAGAAGTCACGAAAAACCAATGTCACAAGAAGATTGAAGATACTTACAAAGGTTGAAGGCTGGCATCCATCTCACCAAAGACCACTTCTACAAACCCCACCCCCAGAAGAGCTGTAGGAATCCATCTCAGCCAGTTGAAAAGGTGCTTTGCAAAGGACCCCAGTACAAGCAAGATTACATCACCTTTATGAACACCATGATCAGAGCAGGTTACACCAAAAGGGCACCTAATGAGAACGCACATCATGGAATATCCTGCACCATGGCATTAGAGTCATGTTCGACTGCTCGGCAGAATACGAAGGCCACTCCCTGAACCAACAGCTCTTGCAGGGACCTGACCACTAATTCACTGCTGGGTGTCCTGTTCCACTTTCACCAAGAACCCGTTGCACTTGCATGTGACTTTGAAGGGATGTTTCACCAAGTACAGGTGAATGAGGAACATTGCGACTATTTGCATTTCTTGTGGTGGATGGAACCCAGGCGACACCACCAAAGACCCTGCAGAATACACAATGACCGTGCACCTCTTCGGTGCTGGATCCTCAACCTGGCTCTTAATTAAGACCACAGCTGAAGAGCATGAAAGTGATCTCGGAGCTGATGCTGAGTTTCTCC
This sequence comes from Siderastrea siderea, assembly GCA_964030785.1. NCBI lineage: Eukaryota > Metazoa > Cnidaria > Anthozoa > Scleractinia > Rhizangiidae > Siderastrea > Siderastrea siderea. The sequence continues at coordinate 5,190 of CAXIQD010000212.1, read as the reverse complement.
TAAAAACTCTTAAAGTCCATCACCTGCATAAGAAGAGAAGCAAAAGAGAGAGGCAAATAATGTTTAATGAAAATTTAACTTAATTTTCCTGTAATTTTAATTTCTGCATTCAATTTATAGCTTAGATATTTAGGAAAAGCCCAATTTTGGGGAGCCATGTTACTGCTGCAATGTAGGCGCAGCTACCGTATTTATTTGGCTATGAGCCGATCCCGGCCATAAGCCGAGACCCCAAACTTCTATCTTGTAAACTCAGCTGGATCATCACGAAAATTTAAAGCAAAACACTCGGCTATAAACCGAGACCCCTATTTCAGTCTAAATGTTCATAAAAGACATAGAATTTTCGCAAAAAAACACCGATTGAAAGTAGTTTAATCACAATGAACGGCTAAACGAAAACTATGTAACCAATAAAGCTTCTTAGCAAAACGCACGCTGTCATGAATAACAAGAAGCATCGAAAAGTATAAGAAAGCAAGACTGACCTCTCAGAAAACACACGCAATTGCAAAACGTTAACCAATAATTTATTAATATTAATTTCGGCTATTGATCTGGAAACAACAAATCAGTTAAGATGAATTTAATGTGATCCTACCGAGTCAATAAAAGCTAGTGCACGGCATTAAGTAAACAATCTGAGTTCAGAAACCTTTCTCAAACAATCATTCAAAGTCAATCGTTCGCAAGCGTTAAAAGTCAATCCGTGATCATGCCCAAAGCTCGTCATATGTTGTACAATCTCGCCTTCAAACTGAAAATTGTCGCAGAAGCAGAAGCTGTCGAAATAATTCCGAGATCGCCAGGGAATACGGAATCAGCGAGTCCATGGTCCGTTGCTGGAGAAAAGACCAAGCAAACCTCGTTAATGGAGAACTGAAGCTGTCAGCAAAATGCAAGACGATGGGTAGCTTTACGACAAAGTATCCTGAACTTGATCAAAGGATGTTGGAGTGGTTTAAAGAGCAGAGGAGTCAAGGTGAGTGCTTTTTGTCCTTGTGTATTTTTTAAAACGAACAAAATCCTCGTGTCGTATGACTTGTATCATATGACAAGTTTGTTTACGTAGCCGTGGGAACAGATGATTCTCATTGGTCAGTTTGACAAAGGCATCAAAACACTGTTCATTTCTTGCACCCTTGTATCTTTTAATAAAAGTTTCCCTTTCGTTCAAACAGGAATTGCTGTTGGTGGATTAATGTTGCAGTTAAAGGCGAAAGAATTCTGTGTTGATCCCAAGTTCAAAGCGTCCCTCGGTTGGTACCAGAATTGGAAACAGCGGCATTCCATCAGCCTTCACACGAAAACCACCCTCGCGCATCGTCTCCCCAACGATCTCGAAGAGCAAACAGTCAAGTTCCATCGGTTCGTCATCGCAGCCTGTCAGCGCTACGGATATCCCTTGACCAGGATTTACAATATGGACGAAACACCTATGAGGTTCGAACTCCCATCCAGCCGTACACTTGAATTCAGCGGCAGAAGAACCGTTCCTGTTAAATCTTGTGGTGCTGAGAAAAGGAGCTTTACAGTGACTCTCGCGGTCGCCGCTGATGGGAAGAAACTACAACCTGCAGTTACCTTCAAAGGCATGCAAACTTCCAGAGACCTTGTTGTTCCAGACTCCTTACGAGTGACATTCCACAAAAAAGGATGGATGGATGAACCTGGTAAGCATTAGTGATTTCATAATTTGACAGTTTATACCATTTACACCAGTTTTGCTCACATCATTTTTTCAGTATTTCAATCTTTTTCGAGTTCGAATCGATTTTTACCTTTTCTTTGATTGAAGGTGTAAAAGAATGGATTCGTACATGTCTTCCGAGAAGTTCTATAAATGAGCGATTGCTTTGGTTTGGGATTCCTTCTGTGCCCACCTGACAGACTCGGTGAAAGCAGATTTGCAGCGACGAAGGGTCGACGTAGCAGTTATTCCTGGCGGGCTGACTCCAGTGCTACAGCCACTAGACAAGTGCCTTAACAAGCCATTTAAAAATCCCTCGAGCACGCGTGGGCAGAGATCAAAGACGTCCAGCAGGAGGCAAAAACGAATAAAGATTCAAAAAGATCTCACCAGGACATGCTAGACAAGCATACATCGACCATCCAAGAACTCCAAGCGGAGATAGAGCAAATTTGTGCTGACAATAATCAAATGCGACCATCACTCAAAGAGACCCAAGAAAATCTTATCGCTTTAGAGAACTACACCAGAAGAGAAAATCTGAGAATCATGAACATTCCAGAAGCAAGAGAGGAAAATTGTTGGGACATAGTTTATGATATAATAGAGAATGAGCTAAAGTTAAGCACCGAAAATATCAAGTTTCATGCAATACACCGTGTCGGTAAAACAGCGGCCCAAACTGATCAAGACAACTCTACGCCACCGCGCCCACGACCGATAATCGCTAGATTTGTTAGCCGAGAACACACAGAACAAGTTCTATCAGTCAAAAATCGGCTAAAAAGATCTGAAAGGTATGAAAACGCCTACATCACCAAAGATTATGCTCGGGCAATACAAGAGGAAAGAAGATCTTTAATTAAAGCTATGTTTGTCGCAAAGGAAAAGGGACGAGAAGCTAAAGTCATCAACCGAAGCCTGTTTATTGACAACCAAATGTATGACATTAACTCTATTCCGGCCGAATTTAAACCAGTAGTTGATTGAAATCCGTGCCAACCAAGGTATGTTTTGTTTTTCCCTTTTCCATCGCCGAACGGCGAAAGATTCCATACAGCCAAACGAAGTTGCTGGGTATTCCCTGGACTTCCAACCTCCTCGAAGATAATGTACGTAAATGTATTTGTGTTTATGTGTAGGTGTTTTAGGTTTGCATATTTTATGTTATTTAGCGATGTTTTTTGTACCAACTTATTTTCTGAATGTTTCTGTCTACCCACAATGTATTCCTCGGATCACTCAGCTCAGAGTAATAACAATGTATCTACGCCTTCCAAGTTGCACAGGATAATTGCTCTGTACTGACGTTAAACGTTAGAGGGCTTAGGAATCAGATAAAAAGAAGGAGTATCTTTAGTTATCTTAACGACCAAAACTGTCAGTTTTATTTTCTGCAGGAAATTTATTCCAAGCCAAACGATGAAAAAATTTGGAAAAGCGAGTGGGGTGGTGACATTTTTTTTTCACACGGTTCTACTCATAGCAAAGGGGTCTGTATTCTCATAAACCCCTCACTCAGCTTAGCGTCACCAATCGAAAAGTCCAGCAAAGATCAAGAGGGAAGGATTGTTTTAATCAATCTGACCCTTGAAAAAGTTAATTTTTCGTTGTGCAATGTCTATGCTCCGAACGATTCACAACAACAACAAGTGTTTTTGCATAACCTGAATGAATATTTAATGTATAACACGGATGTAGAGAATCTCATTATAGGTGGGGACTGGAATGTCACACTACAATCACTAGACAAAAGAGGCGGCATCCCATGGAAAGCATCTACCTATAGGGACAGCCTAATTTCAATGATGGAAGAATTAGAACTAATCGATGTCTTTAGGAAACAATACCCGCGCAAACAGTGCTTTTCCTATGAATCAAATGCGTTGAAAGTAAGTTCAAGAATAGACTTTTTCCTAGTCGCACGACCCTTGACCAATTGGGTTTTGAACATTGAAACCAAAGCTTCAAATGCGCCAGATCACAAAGCAATAAAACTCACTTTAAAACCTCTAGGAGTGAAGCGAGGACCCGGACTATGGAAGTTCAATAATTCACTTGTTGAAGATGAAGAATACGTAAAACTGATAAAAGAAAATTATCCTATTATAGGTGAAAAATACCGAGAACTGGAAGATAAAAGATTATGCTGGGAGCTCATTAAAATGGAAATAAGAGGCCTTACCATTGCTTACTCGAAGAACAAGGCTAAAAAGCAACGCAAAAGCGAATCAGACCTTCAAATCCATCTAGAAGAGCTAGACAAACAGATTGCTGATAGCACCGATTCAGCGCTTACGAACAATGCACTAACCGAAAAGGAAATCTTAAAACAAAAACTTCAACTCTTCTATGAGAGAAAAGCGAACGGTTTAACACTGCGCTCAAAAGCAAGATGGACCGAAAAAGGTGAAAAACCAACCAAGTATTTCTTCAATTTGGAAAAGAGAAATTACATCAGAAAAAAGATATCAGAATTAGAACTTTCGGACGGGAAACCTTCATGTAAGGAGGATGAAATATTGAAGGAAATTGAACATTTTTATGAAAAACTGTACACATCCAAAGGGAATATTGATGACAATCGGTTCGAAAATTTCGTTCGAAACTTAGAATTACCTAAGCTACAAGATTTAGACAAAGAGGAGCTAGAGGGTGAAATTACCATGGATGAATGCAAAGAAGTTCTGAAGTCGTTTTCTAGCGGAAAATCGCCAGGAGAGGATGGTTTTACCTGGGAATTTTACAATTGTTTCTTTGATTTATTGGGCGAAGACTTAATCAATTGCTACAATGCAGCATATAAAACGGGCGAAATGTCAATCTCCCAGCGTAGAGGTACCATCACTCTTATACCAAAAGAAGACTCGAATTTACTTAATCTCGCAAATTGGAGGCCGATTACCCTATTAAATTTGGACTATAAAATCGCGTCAAAAGCCATAGCTAAAAGAATAGAAAAAGTACTGACACTTCTCATCAATCCAGATCAAACTGGATTTATAAAAGGAAGATACATCGGTCAAAATGTTAGACTGCTTAACGACATCTTAGAGCAAACAGAAACCCAGAACATCCCTGGGATACTCCTCCAATTAGATTTCCGTAAGGCATTCGACACCATTGAATGGGAATTCATCCAGAAGACGCTCGCTCTTTTTAACTTCGGGGAGAGTATCCAACGATAGATCTCTACTTTTTACACTAATCCGGAGAGCTCTGTTTTAAACAACGGATTTTGCACCAATTCCTTTAAACTGTCAAGAGGAGTGAGGCAAGGTTGTCCCCTGTCTCCTTATATATTTTAAACAAGTTTTCAAAACATTTCAAGAAAATTACCGTAATTTACTAAACATGTAAAGTCGCTCAATTAAACAATTTTTACAATGTAAATCCACAATCAAATCTGTAATATACTTTACTACTTAAATGAAAGAAGGAATTGAAAATCTAAACGAAAGCCGCTGGGTTCTTTCCAGATCTCCTTAGCTTTGAAAAAA
>CAXIQD010000211.1:0-36000 GCA_964030785.1 Siderastrea siderea | reverse complement strand
AATCTATCACACGTAGGGCCTGAGGCAGAAGGACTCTATTGTTTTTATTGTACAACGCTAAATTTTGAGCGAAAAAATGCTGACAATCGCAATGCGATTATTATGTCACGATTGACCTGTATACGGAAGCCATTTTAATTCATGTTCTTCATTTCTAATAATTTACACTGGAAATGGTTAAAAAGCTAGCATTTTTTTTTTCACCAAAAATTGCGAAAAAAAGGGGGTCTATGCGCCGACAGGCGCCCGCTGAGAAGAGACACTATCGCTTAACGTGATCATTTCGACCAAAGGGATCACGCCAAAATTTAGCGTTGTGCTATAATTAACAATAATGTTCTACGAGGGCACGCTGGATATCAAATGATAAAGAACAGTTGGTTAAAATCAGTTGATATACAGCAAGCGCGAGTAGAATTATCAAGAATCAAGAACGAGAGCAAAAAGAGAAAACAGATAAAATTGAACAAGAATCGATCACATGACTGGACGAAAAAGGCACAAAACCTTGCAAAGTGTTGCAATGTTTTTTGCAAAGCTGAATGAATCAATGAAACCTCTCGTACGAGCAACAAGTTTTGGCAAACCTCTTTCATTTGTTGGCTCTGAAATGTGGCAAGTGTTTGATTTTTCCTGAAAAATTGTTGTAATCATCGTTCAGAGCGGATTGACGCTGTACGATCTCACCGTTGTAGCTGCAGGAGTTGAGACGAGCAAGTTTGTAATTTGTTCGCACAACGGAGCCATCATGTGCTGGTTGATCGAAGACAGAATTTGAGCTTGAACGATAATTTCTGTGCAACTCAGAAACAAGATTACTGAAGTGAAAAACAGAACTCACCATCTTGCTATTTAACACAAAGCACAACACGCAGTTGTTCTCAGTTGAGAGGCCACGGACGGTATGAGAAAAAACCCTCAACCAACTGGGAAAGCGATTCAACTTAGTATACATGGCATCCGAGTTGTTTTTGAACAGTTGGAGCTGTTGCAGCACACACTCTGTTATCAAATCCCCTTCTCTTCGAGTAGCCATTTAGAGCGGGAAGATGCTGCATAAATTATAATGTGCAACTAATTCATTCCCAGGTTGCACTCGGTTGGTTGGAAGACAGAACGGAAATTGGGACATCTTCAATTTTCTTTTGGATGCTTCAATTTCTGTTCCGTTGTGTTACGATGTTTTAAATTATGTTCTGTTGGTCCAAAAACCGTTCGGATTTCCTAAATTCTATTTTGTTGTTTCCAATTTCTGGGACATCGTCAATTTCTGTTCCGTTGTGTTACGATGTTTTAAATTAAGTTTTGTTGGTTCAAAATCTGTTCGGATTCCTAAATTCTATTCTGTTGCTTCAATTTCTTTTGGAAATAAGTTGATGAAAATTAATAACAGCTACAGGATTTGCATAACAGAATTTGAGGTTGCATTTTGGCGGAGTTGACCCCTCATACAGGTAAACTGGTGTCAATTTTGCGTGGTTAATAGCCATAAATTGTCGCGCTTTCTGGCAGTTTGTTTAGTCCTTATACAGACTGCTTCATGATTTTCGCACTGAGTCGCCATAAAAGTGTGCATTTTTATTAAATGCTTGTCTCTCATTTTACTGTTTTATTTTACGTCTTGTTCTGATATGTTGGAGTCGAAAGCCTTCCGTTTAAAACATACCGTTTGCAAAATTTTATGCTATATTAACACGGGACCGGTTCCAAACGGATCCAAATGGATCCAGTCCGAAAATCGGACTGGATAGGCCTTCTGTTTACACGGGACTGTCCTGGAACCGGTCCAGAACGAATCCAAACGGATCCAACACTGGACCTGCTGTTTTGCAGGTCCAGCTTTGGATCCGTTTGGATCCGTTTCAGACCGGTTCCAGGACAGTCCCGTGTAAACAGAAGGCCTATCCAGTCCGATTTTCGGACTGGATCCATTTGGATCCGTTTGGAACCGGTCCCGTGTTAATATAGCATAAAATTTTGCAAACGGTATTTATTGACCGTATTTGGTCACCGCAGAGTTGAGCTGATAACCAGGTTCGGATGAGCCAATCAAAATGCTAGAAATCCAATATCCCTAGTCCAGTCCTAGTGTAGGCTATGACAACCATGTTTCTATACCTCCTATAGAAACAGGGTAGATTCCCCTTAGGTTATTTTGTAAAGGAAATGGAAGACGTTTTTCGTTCGACGAGAACTCCTGTCCTTTTGCCAAACGAATTGTCAGTCCAGCGATATTTTCTTTCGCACTTCTTGAGGGAACGGTTGTGCAGGTGAAACAAAACTGGAGCTTAATCGTAGGTTACTGCTTTTCAAGATATAGCTAGGCAATTTTCGAAGGTACTCTTTGGGGCCTGTATCGTCGAGATATAATCATCGCCTTCTGCTCTCCTTGCGAAATGGTCGCCGCGAAGTCCTCAGATTGGTGACGGGATGTTACATTTCGCTCTTGTTTTTGCTGAAAGTGGCTCTCTATTTTCTCCGGAAAAGAGATGTTGTCTCCTTCTCTGACATATAACATTTATTTGGTATTACAGTGTGCAAGCGATAAACATCGTTGATCGTTGTAAATAAAATACCTCCAAGATCACAAAAAATGAACAAAATGTAACAAACACAAAAGCATTTTTCATGAACTGGGTGTTCGATTTATATTTATCTACTTGTTCTAAAGAAGGCATTTGTAGCAATCATCAGTCATGCAATATGGCAAAGAAAAGGCGAACAGGTTTTGGCCTATACCAAGCTCACTCCCAAACTTATTGCCTCCTAGTGTTACACCTAGGATCAGTGGCGCAATATTAATGTAAAACAAGTGAAGGCGCGTATACTGGAATTTTTTAACTAAATTCACTTTGTATTTTGTTAACTTCCTAAAACGTTTAGAATGTCAAAAAGCCCGCGGCATGGAGAACGGCGCTATATCTGATGGGCAGATAAGTGCTTCTTCCGAATATGGTAATAATAATGCCGCTCACCATGGAAGATTAAACTTCACAGAAAGTGGATCTAAAATGGGAGCCTGGACAGCTCGACAAAGTGATCTCAATCAGTGGCTTCAAATTGATCTACTTAATAATAAGACCACTGTAACACGTGTAGCAACGCAAGGACGAAATGCTGTTGGCCATTGGATTAGTCAATGGGTAACAAAGTACAAACTGCAGTACAGCGACGATGGTTTGACTTTCCAGTACTACAAGAATGAAAGACAAAACAATGCCACGGTAAAATTTCCTTCATTTAGCTTAACATTTAGGACCAGAGGAGTACCGGGGAAGCGGCTCGGGGAAACGATGGGTTTCTGCCTCCTTTCATTTCTGAGTATTTATTTATTTATTTATTTATTTATTTATTTATTTATTTATTTAGTATATACCAAACCAATGAGTGAATAGTGTTTTTCGCGCGCTCTGATTGGCTATTCATACTCGGGATAGTATCTGCTATTCAATCCCGGCAGTTTTCTGGATTTCGCGCGTGTTTCCCCTCATTTCTCAGAAAAAAGGAACAAACTATTTGGTGATGGCTGTCCACTGATTTGGTATATACTGAATAAATAAATTCTCAGAAGAGGAAGGAGACAGAACCCATCACCTCAGTTTTACCTCGCTGCTTTGGTTTTTCTACATAAAAAATGTATTAAGATATAGAGGATATTACACGGCAGCACGAAGATATGAATTTTATTTTCGAGTGGTAAAAACAATATTTTACGAACGAGCGCGGCGAGTGAGTAAAATATTGTTTTTACCACTCGACAATAAAAGTCGTATCTTCAAGCCGCCGTGTAGTTTTCCTTTATTATGTAGACAAGAGTGTTTTTGCACAAACAACAGTGTAAAAGCGGTAAATGACGTCATCGATATCCTCACTAGTGAGGATATGGGAAATACGCCACTCGAGTCCCGGATGTAGTTTCGTATGAACTTTACGAGTGGTCTGTTTTCCACTAAAACACTCTTGTTTATATTATAAATTAGAATAAACAATTGGCTGTTTTTGGGAAGCGTTTCATGTTCTTAACAAAGAAAGATCCCGAGGTTAAACAGGAAGATAAAAGCTTGGCCAAATGTGGCTGACAAGATCTTGACGTTCCACACGAATACGTTGTATTCACAGATCGAGATACATTAAGATGCAGCACGTTTTTTGAAAAATAGAATATCATACCAAAATATTATAAACAATCAGAAGATCACTGCTTGGATAATGTAGTGGTTAAAAATGTTTAAGTCAGCTGGGGCGCACTGCCTCCCCCCACCCCCACCCCCCCTCCTCCTTTCCGTTCCCTATGGAATATATCAATGATACCAGTGACATTTAGTTGACTTTCAAGCCGTGATTTTAAAAGGTGTCAGCCCTAACAATTTCCTATCTTGTATTTCTCTAATTAGGGTTTTACTGGAAATAATGACTGGGATACCATTGTGACTCATGGATTAAACCCACCAATCAGGGCACGCTACATACGCTTTCAACCTGTAGCTTGGCATAATCACATATCAATGAGGGTAGAGCTCTATGGCTGTAAAGGTATGTCCGCTGAACTGTTTGCAGCAAGGTGAAATCAAAGGGCTGAATGCAGAATTTACTCAGCAGCTTCTTCGTGTCCTCAAGCTGTTGAAATTGGATCACAGCAGAGGATGCATGTTTGCTTACATCAGAATGCTTATTTACAAAATGTCATGAGGGAAGATTCAAAGACAAAGAGACAACAAGTTTTCGTACATAAAACATGTATGAGGATCAGCCGTTATTTGCTTATGAAAACCAAACGCCGTGAATTTTCGCTTCAAGAAGAGCCACGTGCGAGCGATTTTGGATTTACATTTTATTGACCAGAGGAGTGCAAGTCTTTTAAAAATTTTTCGCAAAAGCTATATGGAATACGAAGAATCGCTTACGGTCCACATTAGCAATCAAACAAGTTATTTACTTTACTGTAGGTTCTTAGAATCTCTTGAACATTTCCTAAAAAGTCCGCAGCTAGAGTAACCTTTGCAGATATCACTTCGCTTCGAAGCAAGTCTGTCTTCAAAGAACGATTTTTTTTAACTCTGAACTCTCTGTATTTCGCTGCTTAAGCTGTCGAGTGTTTTAGAGCTTTTTCTTTTGCTTTATAATTTTAAAAAGCTGACACTTGTTTCCGAGAGCGAGATATTAACATCTTGAAAATTCACGCGTTAAGGAGACAGCAGCCATCTTATCCAAGTTACAAACATGAGCCCTCTTTTTGTATGCGGTAGTTTCATATCAATTTAACAAAGGGTCTTTAACATGATGACTGAATGACGGTCACGTCAAAAATACACCCAACTGTAATAAGTCGTTTATACGCAAGCACATTCACCTAACTGGTTATAATCTTGAACCGTGAATTTTAAAAAAAGTCATCAAATCATAGCAATTGTGAAAATCACTAAGGCATCACGTGGGAACTCAGCATGTCAGTCTTAATACTTTGCCTAAAGCTATTGACAAAAAAATTAACATAACTTTTGGACCTGACTTAATTTATTAGGATCCCTTATACAGGCACGGGAACAAAGGGTTACTATGTAAAAAAGCAAGGTATCTGTCTGGACACTATGCTAACCCAATATTCTGTATTTCTGTATGCAGAGTGCGTCAACGCCCTTGGCATGGAAAGTGGTGCCATTTCCGACGGGCAAATGACGGCCTCTTCACAGTATAGTTCCTCCTATGCAGCTCGTTTGAGTAGATTACACTTGAAAGCTTCTGGGGGTTACTCAGGAGGTTGGATATCCAGGTACAATAACCAAAATCAGTGGCTTATGGTTGATATGGGTCATCAGAACACCATAGTAACCGCTGTAGCGACGCAGGGAAGAGATGCTACTAATCAGTGGGTAAAGACGTATAAATTGCAATACCGAGTGTGGAATGGAGGAAGCTACCAGTACTACAGGGAACAAGGACAAAGTGTCGATAAGGTCAGACAAACTCAACGTTTCTTAAAAATTTTTCTTCTTTTCTCTCCACTACCTGCTTTTTGAAACAAATCAGAATAACGAAAAAACTTTGAGCATTTTGATGGGACTGAAAGGAGATGATTACATCGTAGGAAAGCCGAACTAAAAATGAAACAATGTGAGAATCCGTTGGGAGCGGTTTTTGCAAATCGGGAAACCGGACAAATTCCCGCAAGCCTCTCGCATGAATTAATGGGATCAAAAATCGAGTATGAGATCGACCTTCAGTTTGAATACACTTTATTATTCATTTGAAAAGCGGATTATTGAAACATGATACGAACAGCGCTCGGTAGTAGTCGGAAGCTGAGAGGAGCCGCGGAACATTTGATTGACGGTAGCGAAAAAAGCATTTGTCGGTTGAGCTTTAATTTTAGAGTCCGCATGTTATTGAAAGGCGCAGTAATATAAAACAAGTCAGCCGTGATTTTGGCATTTTGGGCAGTCTGAGAAGTCCGCCATATATATCCTTATTCAACACTGCGGGGAATACTGAAATTGGTGACTGACACGGCTAAACCAAAAACACAAATCAGACAAGCAACTTAAAACTAAAAGCTATTTTGTCATCCTATAGAGAAATAAAGCAAGCGTATGAGTCTTTCTTCGGTGGCGACTCAGCCAGGTGTGTCACTAGTTTTACCTTAATAGTATTCGAGGAAAAGTGAGTTTGAATCGAGCCTTCGTGACACAACAAGGAGCACTCTTATACATGTAACTGAGATAGTTAACAAACGGATGAACTTTAGTTTAATAAGATTTTTGTGAGCTAAAACCGTTCATTTACGTTTAGTCTACACATTTTATTGCTCATTTAGGAATTTGTTGGAAACAGTGACAGGGATACTGTTGTGTATAACAAACTCAACCTACCAATCAGGGCACGTCACATCCGCTTCCGTCCAACGTCTTGGTATACCCATATATCCATGAGGGCAGAGCTTTATGGGTGCTTTGAAGGTAAGTGAAAATGTTTATTTGTGAAGTGAATGGTGAGACATATGTATCCAAAATCCTGAGACACAGTCGTAAGCATCAAACCCGCTGAAATCCTTTGGGAAGGACGGCTCACGCCATTGTCATAGGTTTCATGGGGTTCCTTTCAGTACTTATATTTACAGTGCCGATTAAATTTCTAACAACATCAAATATTTAACCACTGCTGACGTGTTTAAGGGAAATATGTCTCTCTGAGAAATTATCTTAGTATCTGACAAGGGACAAGGTAAAAGCACCGCCATTGACAATATCTCCTAGTCCTATTTTATTTTTATCGACAGATATGGATGAATGCGCATCTAATACACACGACTGTGATTTATCAGCGACTTGCATCAATACCGTTGGTTCTTTTAGATGTTCTTGTAATGTGGGTTACAAAGGTGATGGGAAAGAATGCACCGGTGGGTAATTTGTCTTTGTATCCCTAGGTACTGTTGGAAAATAACCTTTAACAAACGCGCGCACTAAGACTGGTTGACATTCGTGTTTCTATGTCTCTATAGTAACACGGTCAATTCCCCCCGATATTTTCTTAATGTCTTCTAAAACGAAGTGAAAAACGCTTTCCGTTCGAAGAGAACTCCTGTTTCAGTAGCAGTTTCTCCTGTTTCTCTTGTTTCGGCAGCAGTATGAGATTTTCCCAGGCTATATGGTGACGTAAATGAAGTTTCTATCTGTCTATCTCTAGCCTGCGAACGCAGACGTGTTTCCGGCTGTTGTTTCTCTCCGCCAAAAATAGCGTCTGCCGAACCAAGCCCATAAACGATTTCTGTGACGTAAAATTCTTAGCCAATCATAGTTAAGCTCATAAAATCACAGAACCACCACGCGAGTATCCTGCGAGAGCATCGTCCGGAACTCGCGCGAAAGGTTTTCCTTTTTACAACTACCGAAAGAACTGTTGTACAGGAAATCTGACTTATTTCGTCGCTCTATAATTTATTTTCAACGTTAGTGTACAAAGGAAACTTAGTTTCACCGAGTCAACAGATTGAATTTACTAGTTTAATACATGAATTTACTAGTTTAATACCCCGTGAAAATTAATTTCTCACGGAATATTGTATGCTTGAAGCTCAAACAAACCCTGAATTGAAGCCAGAGCGCAGCGTAAACGAATGTATTCTCAGTTTCATAAACACTCAACACCGCAGAATCAAGCAGAAAGCCGTACATTTTGTGTGCTGTAGATCTATCGATCTGGATGAAACGAACAATTCAAGTTAAAGCTCTATACGATTACCGAATTATTCTGTCCCTTTAGAATTTATTTTCGAGGGTAACGTACGAAGAAAACTTACCTTCGGCGAGGCTTTTACCGGAGCGGTGATTTGTTATTTGAGCGCAAAGAATTTACTAGTTGGCCGTAAAAATTAATTTCTCAAGGAATACCGCATGGTTGAAGCTCAAACAAACGCTGAATTGAAGTAAAAAACAATTGCTCTACCAAGATGCCGAATTAGATTTGGTGTGATAAGAGAATTTACAACACCAGAGTCCACCATAAACAAATGTTCGCTCGCTCATAAACTTACACTCCTCCACCGACAGCCGTTAATTCAATGCTGTGCCGTGAAAATTAATATCTCAGCGAATATGTACTCTGTCGATCTCAAAAAAATGAAAAAGTCAAATTAAACAACTGCTCTCTACGACTACCGAGTTATTCCGTCGCTCTGGAGTTTATTTTTGAAGCTAGCGTTGAAAGATGAAAGTTGATTTATATTTATCTACTTGTCTTCCAGAGGAATTATGTAGCAATTATCAATCACGCAATTTCGCAAAGAAAAGGCAAACAGGTTTTGACCTGTACCACGCTCACTCACTAGCTCATTGCCTTGTAATGATACAACTAGAATCACTTGCGCAATGTTAATGTGTAAGGCGCGTATACTTTAATTTTTAAGCTATGTTTATTTCTTAAAAACGTTTAGAATGTCAAAAAGCCCGCGGCATGGAGAACGGCGCTATCTCTGATGGGCAGATAAGTGCTTCTTCCGAATATGGTGATAATAATGCCGCTCACCATGGAAGATTAAACTTCACAGAAAGTGGATCTAAAATGGGAGCCTGGACAGCTCGACAAAGTGATCTCAATCAGTGGCTCCAAATTAATCTACTTAACAATAAGACCACTGTAACACGTGTAGCAACGCAAGGACGAAATGCTGTAGGCCACTGGATCAGTCAATGGGTAACAAAGTACAAACTGCAGTATAGTGACGATGGTGTGACTTTCCAGTACTACAAGGATGAAGGACAAAACAATGCCACGGTAAAATTTCCTTCATTGAGCTTAATGTCTTGGTGTCTTCTAAGACCAGAGGAGTACCGGGGAAGCGGCTCTGGGAAGCGATGAGTTTGTGCTCCCTTTCTCTTCTGAGCATTATTATTTATTTATTTATTTATTTATTTATTTATTTATTTATTTATTTATTTAGTATATACCAAACCAGTGAGTGGATAGTGTTTTTCACGCGCTCTGATTGGCTACTCAAACTCGGGATAGTATCTGGCTATCTGCTATTCAATCCCACCATTTTTCTGGATTTCGCGCGTGAGTTCCCCCTCATCTCTCAAAAAAGAAAGGAACGAACTGTTTGGTGATGGCTGTCCACTGATTTGGTATATACTAAATAAATTCTCGGAAGAGGAAGTAGGCAAAACCCATCAACTCAGTGTCGGTAAAGAGTGATAGATATTTACCCCACTGCCTTAGTTTTTCTAAATGAAAGATGTAGTAAGATAAGCCCTAATCTGATTCTGAAAACCAAACGTTCGGCAAATATCCACCACTATTCACCTCCATTTCGGTGAATAACTGTTGGTAAATAGTTCATCCGACTGAGATGGCGTTGAGATAACTTGGATTTTTGCCAAAATGCAAAACTAGCGAAAAGATGTACACATTTAACATTTTTAATGCTATACATGGAGAATATAGAATAAAGAATAAACAATTGTCTGTTTTGGGGTATTGTTTTATATTCTTAACAAAGAAAGATCTTGAGGTTAAACAGGAAAATAAAAGCTTGGCCAAAAATGGCTGACAAGATCTTGACATTCCTCACGAAATACGTTGTAATAACAGAGCGAGAGACATTAAGATACAGCGCGTTTTTTGAAAAGTAGAATATCATACCCAAATATTATAAACAATATTGGCCCGATTTATACTAGAGACGGATCATCCGTCAAGACGAATCATCTATCTAGTATAAACACGGGACGAACTATGATACGAACTACCGTTGCGTCTCGTAGTTCGTCCCGTATTTACACTAGGCTGATAATTCGTCTAAGCGTGACGAAAAGGCATGGGTACAAGTCAAATCGTCACCTTGCCGATCTTGAGTTTGTATTTCACTGCAAGACGACCGCTGGCTTTAGGTAACGAGATCCTGATTTTTGAGTAGTTCGTCTTCTGCCCGTATTTATACAGACAGACGGATCATCCGTCCAGACGAATTATCCACGGTAGTTCGTCTGTCAAGACAAACTACCGTGATAGTTCGTCTGGACGGATGATCCGTCTGAAAGCCCGTATTTATACACAGACGAATTATGACGAACTACCGTTCTTTGCCCAAGTTCGTCCCAGACGGATGATCCGTCTCTAGCATAAATCGGGCCAATCAGAGGTAAAGACGAAAAGTTTAAAGACCGCTGCTTGGATAATGTGGAGGTTAAAAATGTTTAAGTCAGCTGACGCTCTCCAATTCCCCCCCCCCCCCCCCCTCGCCCCCTATTCCTCCTTCTCCTTTCTGTTCCCTATGGAATATATCAATGATACCTGACATTTAATTGACGTTCAAGACGTCATTTTGAAAGGGTTCAGCCCTAACAATTTTCTATCTATCTATTTAGGAATTTACTGGAAATAACGACTGGGATACCGTTGTGACTCATGGATTAAACCTACCAATTAGAGCACGCTACATTCGCTTTCAACCTGTAGCTTGGCATAATCACATATCAATGAGGGTAGAGCTCTATGGCTGTAAAGGTATGTCCGCTGAACTGTTTGCAGCAAGGTGAAATCAAAGGGCTCTGTGAGCGAAGTCGTGAATGTGGAATTTACCCAGCAGCTTCTTCGTGTCCTCAAGCTGCTGAAATTGGATCACAACAGAGGATGCATGTTTGCTTACATCAGAATGCGTATTTACAAAATGTCACAAGGGAAGATTCAAAGACAAAGAGACAACAAGTTTTCCTACATAAAAAATGTATTAGGATAAGCCGTTATTTGCTTCTGAAAACCAAACACCGTGAATTTTCGCTTCAAGAAAAGCTACGTGCAAGCGATTCTACATTTTCATTTTAAATTTTCGCAAAAGCTATATGGAATACGAAGAATCGCTTGCAGTCCACATTAGCAATCAAACAAGTTATTTACTTCACTGTAGGTTCTTAGAATCTCTTGAACATTTCCTAAAAAGTCCGCAGCTAGAGTGACCTTTGCATATAACACTTCGCTTCGAAGCAAGTCTGTCTTCAAAGAACGATTTTTTTTAACTCTGAACTCTCTGTATTTCACTGCTTAAGCTGTCCAGTGTTTTAGAGCTTTTTCTTTTGCTTTATAATTTTAAAAAGCTGACACTTGTTTCCGAGAGCGAGATATTAACATCTTGAAAATGCACGCGTTAAGGAGACAGCGCCATCTTATCCAAGTTACAAAAATGAGCCCTCGTTTTGTATGCGGTAGTTTCATATCAATTTAACAAAGGGTCTTTAACATGATGAGTGAATGACGGTCAGTCAAACATACACCCAACTGTAATAAGTCGTCTATACGCAAGTACATTCACCTAACTGGTTATAATCTTGAACCATGAATTTCAAAAAAAGTTATCAAATCATAGCAATTGTGAAAATCACTAAGGCATCACGTGGAAACTCAGCATGTCAGTCTTAATACTTTGCCTAAAGCTATTGACAAAATAATTAACATAACTTTTGGACCTGACTTAATTTAGTAGGATCCCTTATACAGGCACGGGAACAAAGGTTTCCCATGTAAAAAAGCAAGGTATCTGTCTGGACACTATGCTAACCCAGTATTCTGTATTTCTGTATGCAGAGTGCGTCAACGCCCTTGGCATGGAAAGTGGTGCCATTTCCGACAGGCAAATGACGGCCTCTTCAGAGTATAGTTCCTACTATGCCCCTCGTTTGGGCAGATTACACTTGAAAGCTTCTGGAGGTTACTCAGGAGGTTGGATATCCAGGTACAATAACCAAAATGAGTGGCTTATGGTTGATATGGGTCACCAGAACACCATAGTAACAGCTGTAGCGACGCAGGGAAGAGATGCGACTAATCAGTGGGTAAAGACGTATAAATTGCAATACCGAGTGTGGAGTGGAGGAAGCTACCAGTACTACAGGGAACAAGGACAAAGTGTCGATAAGGTCAGACAAACTCAACATTTCTTAAAAATTTTTCTTCTTTTCTCTCCACTACCCGCTTTTTGAAACAAATCAGAATAAGGAAAAAACTTTGAGCATTTTGATGGGACTGAAAGGAGGTGATTACATCGTAGGAAAGCCGAACTAAAAATGAAACAATGTGCGAATCCGTTGGGAGCGGTTTTTGCAAATCGGGAAACCGGACAAATTCCCGCAAGCCTCTCGCATGAATTAATGGCATCAAAAATCGAGTATGAGATCGACCTTCAGTTTGAACACACTTCATTCTTCATTTGAAAAGCGGATTATTGAAACATGATCCGAACAGCGCTCGGTAGTAGTCGGAAGCTGAGAGGAGCCGCGGAACATTTGATTGACGGTAGCGAAAAAAGCATTTGTCGGTTGAGCTTTGAATTTTAGAGTCCGCATGTTATTGAAAGGCGCGGTAATATAAAATAAGTCAGCCGTGATTTTGGCATTTTGGGCAGTCTGAGAAGTCCGCCATATATATCCTTATTCAACACTGCGGGGAATTCTGAAATTGGTGACTGACACGGCTAAACCAAAAACACAAATCAGACAAGCAACTTAAAACTAAAAGCTATTTTGTCATCCTATAGAGAAATAAAGCAATCGTATAAGTCTTTCTTCGGTGGCGACTCAGCCAGGTGTGTCACTAGTTTTACCTTAATAGTATTCGAGGAAAAGTAAGTTTGAATCGAGCCTTCGTGACACAACAAGGAGCACTCTTATACATGTAACTGAGATAGTTAACAAACGGATGAACTTTAGTTTAATAAGATTTTTGTGAGTTAAAACCGTTCATTTATGTTTAATCTACACATTTTATTGCTCATTTAGGAATTTGTTGGAAACAGTGACAGGGATACTGTTGTATATAACAAACTCAACCTACCAATCAGGGCACGTTACATCCGCTTCCGTCCAACGTCTTGGTATACCCATATATCCCTGAGGGCAGAGCTTTATGGGTGCTTTGAAGGTAAGTGAAAATGTTTATTTGTGAAGTGAATGGTGGGACATATGTATCCAAAATCCTGAGACACAGTCGTCATCAAACCCGCTGAAATCCGTTGGGAAGGACGGCTCACGCCACTATCATAGTTTAGGTTTCAAGGGGTTCCTTTCAGTACTTATATTTACACTGTGGATTAAATTTCTAACAACATCAAATATTTAATCACTGCTGACCTGTTTAAGGGAAACAAGTCTCTCTGAGAAGTTAACGTAGTATCTGACGAGGGACAAGGTAAAAGCACCGCCATTGACAATATCTCCTAGTCCTATTTTATTTTTATCGACAGATATGGATGAATGCGCATCTAATACGCACGACTGTGATTTATCAGCGACTTGCATCAATACCTTTGGTTCTTTTAGATGCTCTTGTAATGTGGGTTACAAAGGTGATGGGAAAGAATGCACCGGTGGGTAATTCGTCTTTGTATCCCTAGGTACTGTTGGAAAATAACCTTTAACAAACGCGCGCACTAAGACTGGTTGACATTCATGTTTCTATGTCTCTGTAGTAACATGGTAAATTCCCCCGGGTATTTTCTTAATGTCTTCTAAAACGAAGTGAAAAACGCTTTCCGTTCGAAGAGAACTCCTGTTTCAGTAGCAGTTTCTCCTGTTTCTCCTATTTCGGCAGCAGTATGAGATTTTCCCAGGCTATATGGTGACGTAAATGAAGTTTCTATCTGTCTATCTCTAGCCTGCGAACGCAGACGTATTTCTGGCTGTTGTTCCTCTCCGCCAAAAACAGCGTCTGCGAAACCGAGCCCATAAACGATTTCTGTGACGTAAAATTCTTAGCCAATCATAGTTAAGCTCATAAAATCACAGAACCACCACGCGAGTATCCTGCGAGAGCATCGTCCGGAACTCGCGCGAAAGGTTTTCCTTTTTCCAACTACCGAAAGAACTGTTGTACAGGAAATCTGACTTATTTCGTCGCTCTATAATTTATTTTCGACGTTAGTGTACAAAGGAAGCTTAGTTTCACCGAGTCAACAGATTGAATTTACTAGTTTAATACATGAATTTACTTGTTTAATACCCCGTGAAGATTAATTTCTCACTGAATATTGTGTGCTTGAAGCTCAAACAAACCCTGAATTGAAGCTAAAGAATTTTTCTGCCGAGATGCCGAATAAGTTTCGTTGTAAAAAGAGAATTAACGACGCCAGAGCGCAGCGTAAACGAATGTATGCTCAGTTTCGTTCGCTCATAAACACTCAACTCCGCAGAATCAAGCAGAAAGCCGTACATTTTGTGTCCTGTAGATCTATTGATCTGGATGAAACGAACAATTCAAGGAAAAGCTCTATACGATTACCGAGTTATTCTGTCCCTTTAGAATTTATTTTCGAGGGTAACGTACAAAGAAAACTCACCTTCGGCGAGGCTTTTACCGGAGCGGTGATTTGTTATTTGAGCGCGACGAGTTTACTAGTTGGCCGTGAAAGTTAATTTCTCAAGGAATACCGCATAGTTGAAGCTGAAACAAAAGCTGAATTGAAGGGAAAAAATTGGTCTACCGAGATGCCGAATTAGATTTGGTGTGATAAGAGAATTTACAACACCAGAGTCCACCATAAACAAATACTCGCTCGCTCATAAACTTACACTCCTCCACCGACAGCCGTTAGTTCAATGCTGTGCCATGAAAATTAATATCTCAGCCAAAATGTACTCTGTCGATCTCAAGAAAATGAAAAAGTCAAGTTGAAGAACTGCTCTCTACGACTACCGAATTATTCCGTCGCTCTGGACTTTGGAGCTATGGTATGCCTTCGCAGTACCATTAAATCCCACATGGTATTTCATCCTATAAATGCAATGCTGTAACATTTTACAAGTCCGCGTTTTACTAGTCCGCGTTTTGCTAGTCTGCGTTTTACTAGTCCAGTCCAGTCCAGTCCAATCCTCGAAATACAGTATGCCTTCGCAGGCTATAGTCTATCTCCCAATCAACGTGTTTTCATGTTCCAAAAATTGAGGGCAAGACGTTGCGTGAAAGACTTGTATTACGAGAAATTCTCACGGAAACTGGAGTTTAGACGTAACGGTAGTGGTTTCCAAGAGATAGCTAAGCAACTCTCAAAGCTAATCTTTGGAGCGTCTAGTGTTAAGATATTCTCATCACTTTTTGCGCACTTTGTTAAATAGTCTCCGGTTTATTTCCGTAATTGTTCCTGCTCTGTTGGAAAACTAAAAAACACGAAAAAGATCTGCAGAGGAGTTCTCATAATTATGGATGAGGGAATTTTCTTTTTCGTTTTTGTTCCGGCCAAAATTGGCTCTCTGCTTTATCCAGAAGGTAGAGATTCTCTCCTGCTCTGACATGTGCAAGGCCGGGATAAAGATTTAACATGTGGTGGTTTTAGTTGATCATATTCTAATAAACGTTTTAGATCGTTGTGGATAAAGAACCTTCCAAGATCACAAAATAAAAACAAGCAAAACAGCATTTTTGTGAACTTGGTGTTTAGCTAATTAATCTAATTGTCCCGCAAAAGACATCTATGGTAATCATCAGGAGTGCAATATTGCAAACGAAAGGCTAACAGTTATATCACAGGTTTTAGCTTTTAACACACTGCCTCACTTGTCCAGTGCCTTCTAGAATTGCACCTAGAACCACTCCCGCAACATTATCGTAAATCGTGTCACGCGCGCATAGTTTGATTATTAAGCTAAATTCACTTTGTATTTTTGTTACTTCTTGAAATGTTTAGAATGCCAAACAGCCCGCGGCATGGAGAACGGCGCTATCTCTGATGGACAGATAAGCGCTTCTTCGGAGTACGATAGTAATTACGCCGCACACCAAGGAAGATTAAACTTCACAGAAAGTGGATCTAAAATGGGAGCCTGGGCTGCTCGACAAAGTGATCTCAATCAGTGGCTTCAAATTGATTTACTTAATAATAAGACCATTGTAACACGTGTAGCAACGCAAGGACGAAATTCTGTTAGCTATAGTGAATGGGTAACAAAGTACAAACTTCAGTATAGCGACGATGGTGTGACTTTCCAGTACTACAAGGAGGAAGGACAAAACAATGCCACGGTAAAATTTCCTTGATTTAACTTAACGTTTTTGTTTTTTTAGGACTTAAGAAGAAGAGGGAAAGCATAAATTTTAGACATAATCCATGCGAGTAATAGTTAAAATTTAAGGTGATCTAAATGTAAAAAACATGTTATGTAAAAAGTTAACAGAGTTAGGTTAAAAGGCAACGATAAGAAAGATATATTTGACAAAAGTAAGTTACCTTGATTGATTTGCCTTGGCAAGTAATTAATGGGATTTGAAGCTGTGAGCTAAGTTGACTGAGTTAAAAAGAACAATTCGTAACATTTTACGTCTTCTAATGATTTCATTAGGAGTTTACTGGAAACAACGATTCCGACACTGTTGTGCATCAAGGATTAATCCCACCAATCAGGGCACGTTATATACGCTTCCGTCCTGTAGCTTGGTATAACCACATATCGATGAGGGTAGAGCTTTATGGTTGCAAAGGTAAGGTTGATTCAATTTATTTATTAAATTAGCTTAATTTTTAACACAGCGAGTGTTGCCAAAAGCATTTTCAAAATATGGCAGCAACACCTCAAAAACAATTCGGTTCATATTCCTGTGTTAGCTAAACCTTACTAATGTGAAAGAAATTACTGCATAGTTCGTTTGGCTGAACATCGATTTTAGTTACAAGAAAATCGATATTAACCGAATACGGTCAAAATGCCGCTTTTGGATCTCAAAATTTAAGCAAATCTCGAAGCTTCGCGCGACAAAATGAAGCACTCCAGCGCCTAAAAACTATCAACACTTGTAGAACGATGTTTAAATATATGTTGAAGCCATTTTGAGCCATTCCTGTTTATTCATTCAGGAACTCTAATTAAATTAACCCGACATACTTTCTACTAGCTAAAAAAATTCAAGAATGCAAACTGCAAGGAAACTTGACAGGATATCGCAACTTGCCAGCTGTTTAACCATACATCCGTCGCTTTTGATGTGAGAATTCTCTTTTCCCATTTTCTTTAAAAAGGCAGGCTTTAAGTGCTGTACATAAGATGTCTTTCCTTTAAAATTAACTCTGAACCGAACAGCCAAACTAAAAGTCCCTAATACAAAAAAATCTGTTACGTACTTTGGATAATACCGCTAATTAATTCAGAACGAATTCAAATGAGATCGAGAAGTAGCAGGTATGTGAACGCTATAGTAGGTACTATGGCTCGAATAAAATACAGACTTAGACATAAATATTGCCTTTTCAAACTGAGAATTGTTTTTTTTCCTTTTTTTTGGGGGGGGGTGGGTGTAGGGAATGAGGCGGGGCTGGGCTATAGATTTCGGGAAAACTAGTTTTAGAGAACAATCAACTGATGACAAGTGACATTAAAAGTAAACGATTACTCAGTAATCGTTTACTCACTATGTCTTGTTTCAAAACTTACCTGACCCCATATTAACAGATGTAGCCCAAGTTCTACGAGTGTTCTTTGTAATGCCTACACTAGTATCACGTAATTTGAGCGTAACCGTAGCTATTGCGTAATAGTGCAATTTATAAGGTTTTGTATGAGGAAAAATTCAGTCTATTGGAAGGGAAAGTTGCGCTTGACTCTTAAAGACCCATTGGCACTTACCGTGATGCACTGCGCATTGTTTATTTTAATTCGACCAGATGGGCCGAGATCTTTCGAGAGGAAAAATTACAGTCTCTCATCTGGAGGAAGAAATGAACACTGAGTTTGAAATGTTGGTTGTAAGTAATTTTTTAGTCTCAAGAAGCGGCCCTGTCAGACATCAAAAGCCCGTCAAACACTTTTGCGGACCTTGTTTTGGGCCGCTCAACCCGCCTTCGTGTAGCAGTCACCGAGGACATTTTCTTCGCCTCCAAAAATCCCATCCAAAACAAAAACAATGACGTCGAAGACGAAAGAAAATTGTTCCTACTTTCACCGAATGTTTGAGATTGATGCGAACGAAATTGAAACCTCCAGCGAACCGTGAAGTTTTCTGTATACAAAAACATACTCCCATTCTGCCGGTGCAACTTATTTGCATCGGACATAATTTCAAATGAGCACCGCCGGCGGAGGCTGTTTTTAGCCACTTTCGAAGTTCACATCGAAAAAAATTTCGACGGCTAGAGACGCGGAAAACCTCCTTCAATTTTCATTGAAAGTGTTTTTTCAATGCAGAACAAAACGAAGCCGCCAGCAAGCCGAGAAGTTTTTACTTCATCAATATTTTGCCGTGCAGACAAGACTGAAATCCCACCTCACAGTAAACGAGTACACTAAAAACTGATAACAAAACGATTCGAGAATAAATTGTAAATACAGGGGTACTTATAGGCGATCTAATAGACGTATTCCATTTACACGAAAGACCAAATTTGTGAGCCAAACGCGAAGGTTGTAGTTTCTTGCCGGCCGCCCTCGAGCCTTTGGCGGCATCGCTCCACGGAAAAGTTCCAGTCGCCACCAAAAATGGCTTCTACCATATCACAAGGCGAAATATCACGTAGAATACATGTTATATATTTCTTTGTAATTCACAGGTGAGCAAAATTGGCCGAACATTGCGCGATGGAACCGGATTACTTTGGATCTTTCTTCCAGTCGCGATGGCTAAGTATTTTCGTGGTCCACGAAATTCAACTACGACCGCGTTACATTGTGGAAAGTGCCAATGGGTCTTTAATAAAAAAATTCCTTATCTGAACTCCATTGTTGGTCTCTTTCTGGCTCATTTGAAACTATTTCTCGGAGTTAAAGTTCCAACAGTTTCTTCTCTAAAATAGATCTTCTTAAGGTAGGGGAGTCGAGCTCGAGCTGCGACCAAACCCACTAATGAAAAACAGCTTGGGCTACTTGTGATCTTAAATATCAATTATGAAGGTGTAACCTTTTGCTTTGTGAGTACTCACCAATTAAACTTCTTGGTTAGCGTGTACCAGAAAATGCAGACCATGAGCCTGGAGGAAATGTTTAATTGGTAACTAACAACGGTCTAATTCATATGATTTCTTTACAACTCTAGAATGCCTAGACGCCGTCGGCATGGAAAATGGTGCCATTCCAGACCGGCAAATAAGTGCCTCTTCACATTATAGTTCGTACAGTACCCCTTATCGGGGTAGACTACACTTGAAAACCAGATCTGGAATTTATTCAGGAGGTTGGGCAGCCAAGTACAATGATCTATATCAGTGGCTCCAGGTTGATATCGGACATCAAAACACAATAGTAACAGCTGTAGCAACACAAGGAAAAGATGATACTAATCAGTGGGTAAAGAAGTATAAATTGCAATACCGAGTGTGGAATGGAGGAAGCCACAAGTACTACAGAGAACAAGGACAAAGTGTAGACAAGGTAAATTAGTGTATACCAACTCAACAATTTCTTCGTATATTCAACGCTGTCGCTCATCTGAGAGTTGAATAATGGCGGGAATTCTGAAATTCGTGAACACACCTGGACGAAAATTACAAATGGGTATGACTTTTCGTATTTTTCTTTTTTTCGATAGCAAAGCAAAGCCTGGTGTATGCTTGCTTTTTCGCTTTATCTTAGTACTGTTCTCGGGGAAAATTGGATGTAAAACGAGTCCTACGTTATACATTGTATGCTTATTAATTTGAATTAAATGGGTAAAAATGTATTGATTTTAGTACAGTAAGTAAAATTTTTGCGCTAAAAAGGATCATTTCTTTGTTTAGTTTATACATTTTATCGCTCTGTTAGGAATTCGTTGGAAATAGTGACCGGCACACTGTTGTGTACAACAAACTCAACCCACCAATCAGGGCACGCTTCATCCGCTTCCGTCCAACGTCTTGGTCTGGCCACATATCCATGAGATCCGAGCTCTATGGTTGCTTTGAAGGTAAGTGAAAATGTTTTTTCTATTTCGACATTTAGTTTCATTAGCTTTCTCAACTGAAGTATTATAAGCTATTTATAGCCTGCCTAACATGTTTTTCGCAAACTTTGGATTTATGAACTGAGTTGATAAGGTAAATTGGCCACCATAAGGAGACTGAAAGCTGACGTTTCGAGCGTTCGCCCTTCGTCAGAGCGAACGGCTAACGCTCTGACGAAGGGCTAACGCTCGAAACGTCAGCTTTCAGTCTCTTTACGGTGGCCAATTTACCTTATCAACTCAGTTCGTAAATCCAAAATTTTGTGTTTCACGTCCCCCCGACGCAGCACCACAGTTTCTTTAGAAACTAACCCCCTTACAACATTTTACATACCTGTCAAAGATATATGTGATCGGACAAAACAAAATATGTATAAATAACAACAAAAATTTAAATAGCAAATGCTGTTTTTCTCTAAACGATGTCGTCAACCTGCTTTAACTTAAACAGTAAAGATAATTTTGACATAGGAATTTTTCCGTTTTTAGTTGCAGATGAATGCCATGCAGCGACCCACAACTGCCACGCAAAAGCCCAGTGCATGAACACATTTGGCTCATTCAACTGCACTTGTCATCCAGGATACTACGGAAATGGAGTAACGTGCTCTGGTATGGCCTACTTTACTTTCAATTCTTCTGCTCTTTTAGCTGGATCATATATGGTATATGAAGTGCATGTACGTCTTGCACACTTTTGTATAACGCTAGAATATCTGATGCCGAACACGAGTACCTTATAACCATAGAAATTGATTTACACCAAATGTTGCCAAAATGTGCCTAGGGGAGGCACAACTGCTGAAAATGGTAAGTGAAGATAAAGTATCCTCTTAAAATGATTAAAGAAAATCTTACAGGGTTGGTTACATCCCTTGTGCCCTTGTACGCCCAAGGGCGAAGCCGTTGGATAAAGATATTGGATGTACCTTGTGGAACCTCGCCAACCGGCACCCGTTAACTTAATTCCACCACCTTGTTATTACGACAACATTTGTTTATGACCCAAATGATATTTCAGTAATATTTCTGAAAACTATGATCGTACGACCTCTTCCTTAATTAACATGACCAAATTTAAGACCACCTCCTTAAGTGAAGGTAACTTGTATCCATATCGATTCGTTTAGAATGTCAAAAGGCTCTCGGCATGGAGAACGGTACAATACGTGACGGGCAGATCAGCGCCTCTTCACAAGTTGATGGCAGACACACCGCCCAGCAAGGACGATTAAACTTCATTCAAAGTGGATCCAAAATGGGAGCCTGGTCAGCTGGAAAAAGCGATCTCAATCAGTGGCTCCAAATTGATCTGCGTAGTAACAACACCATAGTAACAATCGTAGCAACGCAAGGCAAAAATGCTGGTGACCAATGGGTAACCAAGTACAAGCTGCAGTACAGTGGCAATGGTGTGAGCTTCCAGTACTATAAGGAACAAGGACAAAACAGCCACAAGGTAAAATTCAAAAGAATGGCTAAGAATGTGTGACATTTTCAATTCACCAATGTTGAAAAAAAATGTTGTCTGGGGCCTTATTTCGAAGAATTGGCTTAAGGGTATAATTAAAAGCGTTTGAAGCTGTGAGCTGAGTTGAAATCAACGATTTCTGACATTTTAATCAAAAGCAATTTGCTAAAGCATAAAAAGCCGACGTTTCGGCGTCTCCACAACACCATTATCAAGGCTAAGAAAAAGTTATGCGATGCGAAATTTAGAAACAAGTCTCTAGAGAATTAGCGTACTAACAAAAGTTCTACAGCAATACTTAAACAAACACTTTCGCGCGGACAAACACTTTCACGTGCTCGCGAAGTGTAACGACAAATTTCATTGCCTCATCGAAGAGATGCTCTTTATTCGCAAGCTTCAACCAAATTTAAAAGTGCAAACTGGCTCTGTCTTGATAATGGTGTCATAGGGACGCCGAAAAGTCGGCTTTTTACATTTATTTTGGCAAGTTCTGACATTTTACTCATTTAATTAGGACTTTACAGGAAACAACGATTCCGACACTGTTTTGCATCAAGGATTAATCCCACCAATCAGGGCTCGTTATATACGCTTTCGACCTGTAACGTGGTATAACAACATATCAATGAGAGTTGAGCTCTATGGCTGCAAAGGTATGGTTGAGAAAATTCATTTATCTAATCACGGTGTCTGCTCTCTTATAACAGTAAGAATTATACCAGCTAGGTTTTCATACAGCTATATCTTTTAACGCTTTGAATACTCATCAATTAAACGTCTTGGCTAACGTAAGCGTGAAGCAGAAAATCCAGACCATAAACCTGCCTAAAACTTGGAAGGGATGTTTAATTGGTAATTAACAGCAGTTTGATTCTTAAATTGTATGGGTTCTTTACAATCTTAGAATGTCAACACGCCCTTGGCATGGAAAATGGTGCCATTTCAGACTGGCAGATAAGTGCCTCCTCACAGTATGATTCCTTACATGCACCTCCTCTGGGAAGACTACACTTGAAAGCTTCTGGAGGTTACACAGGAGGTTGGGCAGCAAGGCACAATGACGTTAATCAGTGGCTTATGATTGATATGCGTCATCAGAACACAATAGTAACAGCTGTAGCAACACAGGGAAGAAATGCTAATAATCAGTGGGTAAAGAAGTATAAAATACAATACCGAGTGTGGAGTGGAGGAAGCTACCAGTACTACACGGAACAAGGGCAAAGTGTAACAAAGGTACATTATTATATACCAACTAAGAGTTTTAATTGAGTGGAAATATCTATTCCTTAATTCAACACTGTCACCCATCTCAGACTTGAACAATGTGAGAAATTCTGGAATTCATGAACACGACTGGACCAAAAATACAAATCAGACAACTTCCTTTTTTGGATGTTCTAGTGGATAATTCGACTCCCTCCTGCATCATGTCGATTAACCTTAAAAAACTTACACTGGTCTCCTAACTAACTTTTTTTAGTTTCACTTCATTTAAATATAATTCATACCCTGGCTGATCGAATTTTTAAATTTAAAAAACACTAAATCCGGACTTCATAAAGATCTTAATAAGCTGTTAGAAACTCTTAAACGCAATTCATTTCCTCCCCACATTATCGATAAAACCATTAAAATTTTTTTAAGGAAACCTAAATCAGCTTCCATTAGCGATAATGATTGTCCTTCAAATGCCAATAACAGTAACACCAGCTATTTTACACTTCCTTTTATCGGTAATTTTTCTAACATCACCCAGATCAAAATAAAACAACTTTCCAAGCATTTCTGCAATGACTTAGACTTAGAATTTTTTCAGTTTTAAGGATCCTGTTCCTGCCGCTCTCGTTGTTTATCAATTTTCTTGTGCGGGATGTAACTCCCGTTATATTGGTGAGATCTCTGGCCATTTCTCAACAAGGATCAAAGATCACACTTAAACTGATAAAAATTCTCATATTTTTAAACACCTAAACAGTTCTCCTAATTGTAAAAACCTGTGCACATCTGATTGTTTTAAAATTTTAGATTCTGCTAAGACCGTTTACAGTTTAAAACTTAAAGAAGTATTTTACATCAAAAGTCTGAAACCCGATTTAAACACGCAAATTAAACATTTTAACACCTTTTTATTTCAGTCTTTGTTCTTTCCGGTGACATACAGTGCCAGACACTTAGTAACGGTATTTGTATCAGACAGTACCGGGTAGCTTATTTTGCAACAGCATTTGTACCATACGGTGCTAGATACGTTGTAACGGTTTTTGTATTATCTATTCTTGTCATCAGCTCGGCATGTTATCAATGTTACTTAGAAATATGGCGCTATTTTGATTATTTTCATTAAACGGAAGATGGCATAAGTTATGCCGAAACATGTCTTTAAAATTAGAATCGCTTTTTTTAAATTTATCAAATCGGACAACTATCTTGGCTCTTAAAGGTTTACTACTGCGATAAGCCAGCCATTTTGCTGTCAAATAAAGAAATAAAAGTATTCGTACGATTTTTTTGGTGGCATCACAAAGCCTGGTGTGTGCTTGTTCTTTCGCTTTATCTTCGTACTCTTCACGGAGAGAATTAAATGTAAAACGAGCCATACGCTATACAACAGGGGCTGTGCTTATGAATTTGGCTTAAATGGGTAAAAATATATGGAGGTTAGTATTGTAAAACAATATTTGTGCACTAAAAACGTTCATTTATGTTTAATCTACAAATTTTATCGCTCTACTAGGAATTTGTTGGAAACAGTGACTCGGATACTGTTGTGTATCACAAACTCAACCCACTAATCAGAGCACGTTTCATCCGCTTCCGTCCAACGTCTTGGTATAACCATATATCCATGAGGGTCGAGCTTTATGGTTGCTTTGAAGGTAAGTGAAAATGCCTTTTCTATTTCGACATTTAGTCTCACTGGCTTTCACTGAAGTATTATAAGCTATTTATAGCCTCTGTGATCGGATATATTTATCCAAGGTGGGCCTTCCCAGACACAGGCGAACCCATCAGACAACCGGAGATCCGTCGGGATGAACGGCTTACCCCAGCGTCATGAGATCCCAGAAATTTTCTTAACCCCGTGTGTAGCTTATATCCTTACTAAGGTAATGCTCAGTAGGGAATTTATGGGTTTCCTTTTAGCACTTGTATGTACATTGCAGGTATAATTCTCTGATTTTTCAGATGTATGACTATAGCTGGGCAGCACAACGTTTCGCGTGCCCTTCATATCTTCATGGCCGCGAATTCTCATCTAAATTTTTCACGACCTGTCCCTGGTTATTTATCTCGAGGCTCGATAATCAAAATCCATGGAGGGCGGCATGGGTGCGAATCTTACCAAGGTCAAAGAAATTTTCTTTGGTTCGCTTGGTTAACATTTGCCTACTAGGGCTGGGTTCCATTCAGTGTTTTAACTTACACTGCACAGGTATAAGTAACTCTCCGATTTCTCAGTTGCATAACCACGGATGCGGGGCAACACCATTTTTTGTATCTGTTAAATGCATTTGATCAGACAAAACAAAATATATTTTAAATAACAACAAAAACTTGAATAGCAAACAAACTTCTTTTTCTTAATTTTGTCATCGGCCTGCTTTAACTTAGACAGTAAATATTATTTTGACAAGGAATTTTTCCATTTTTAGATGCAGATGAATGTCAAGCAGCGACCCACAACTGTCACACAAAAGCCCAGTGCAGGAACACATTTGGCTCATTCAACTGCACTTGTCATCCAGGATACTACGGAAATGGAGTAACGTGCTCTGGTATGGCTTGCCTTACTTTCAATTACGCTGCTTTTTTAGCAGGGTCATATATGGCATATGAAGTGTACGTACGTTTTGTACACTATACGTCTTGTACACTGTACGTTTTGTACAGTATAATGCCGAACACGAGTAACGTGTGGAGAGATACTGAGCTTGAAACATAGTTTTTAAGTACAGTTTCCTCTTCTTGACTTTTGTAATTAAAACATACGTGTGTTGTGTATTAAAATTGAAAACAATTTTTGATAAAAACTACAGTTTTTGCATATGCGAGTAAGCCAAAGAGAACTAAAGTAGCGATAGAAAGCAGTAGCGGTAGAAGTTTAGCTGAAGTATCGAGCTAAGGTAGCTCGATAACTCGAACCATTTTTATTTCCCTTGAAGGTTCGAGTTATAGGGAGTCCAATGTATTTTTTATTGATTCTAGATATCGACGAATGTCAAGCTAATGTGGACAACTGCGATTCAAACGCTCAGTGTAACAACTTCAATGGTTCATTTAATTGCACTTGTCGTCAAGGATACATGGGCAATGGTGTACAATGCTCTGGTAGGGTTAATCACAGAAGCCTGCATGTTTTGTATTGTGAGTAATAGCGGAGCCCGCGCGCTAGCGGAGCACCATTGCTAAGGAAATTTGGTAATCTATCGATCCGAGAAATTTTCGTTGTGACGTCAGCGTCCGTCCGTCCACCCGTTCAGACTCTGGGGGAGGGGGAGAGGAGTCGCAAGATAACCTGACAGGGGGTGGAGAATGCCATCTTTTCTTGGCGGGAAATCGCGCGGTGCTTTTGGGCAACCGGCGTTTTTCTTGGCGGGAGATCGCATGACCACCGTCACTTTGGAAAAAGAGGTTTCTTAAAAGCTTAGTTCGTTTAGCAAAACGATTCAGTTCGACAGAAGTGAAGTTTAGAGCTTGGGAAAAATATCAAATAACTGTAAATGGAAAGAAAGAGTGCAACAGAGTACTTAGTCGTCTTTTTTAGAAAGCAAAAAGTTAAAGTTACTTTTGAAGACTTTATCTTTGTTGTCGGTTCAGTGCTGAAGGCTGGGTCGGCACAACGCTTGAGTTCGCAGTATTTCGCAGCGGTCCCAACCTCAAATATAGCAGAGCTGGTGCCTTCTGTTTTTTTCTGTCCACAAGCATGGTTTTTGCGGCGGTCTGTACATATATGCCCAAGAAAAACACCCGTGTTTATCGTAATAAACACAGTAGCTTGGGTAACTCGCGTAACATCGAATCGAGTCGAAGTACATCGCTTGAATTCGCAGCATTTGGCAATAGTTCGGACATCAAATATGGTAGAGCTACTGCCTTCCGGTATTTTCTGTCTACAACCATAGTTTTTGCAGCGGAGCGAACACATTTCCCTAAGAAAAACACGCGTGTTTATGTCAAGCCAGCTGCGATCAATAAACAACTGTTTAAGTATTTTCGACAACTTAGCCCAAGTTGTGCAGTGTTAGCATTTTCCCTTTTTATTCCAGCGATTTTGGCGGCCCGTCGGTTCGACTCTCAGGGGTAGCAGATTTTTTTAATTTGCTTTTTCCTTTTTTTTGTTTTTTTTTTGTTTTTTTTTTTTGGGGGGGGGGGGTAATTGCAATAAAAAGAAGTGGGGTTCCACTTTTAGGCTTGGCTAAATATATATATATATATTTAACAATTATCCTGCGAAATCGCGCGGAATATCACCTGATACTTAGCCGACGAGGCCGTAGGCCGAGTTGGCTAAATCAGGGGATATTCCGCAAGATTGAGCAGGATAATTGTTTTATTATTCAACAAATTCCCATCGACTACCATTTTCAGAACGAGAAAAACTACGGCTCTATGATAAAAACGCTAAAAGTTAGCAACACATAAAGCTTAATAAAAATCAAAACAGAACTTCAGGAAATCGAAGTTTACTACCGTTCACTTAAAAAGACTTATTTACAAACTCATGTTTGGGAATGACAAGACAAAGGAAAAAAAATATTGCTACCTTACCGAGAATAAGTCCTCTTCCTGTGAATTAAAGTCTTTTCACCTTTTAGTCTTTACAACTTTCCGTGAGCAAGTGTGCTGCTTCGTTCGCAATAGCATTTTCTTGGTTAAGTTCTCACTATGAAAATTCCAAGTCAACCTCTGGATATCTTTGTGAGCTGAAGCAAATACTTGTTGACATTTTGAGAGCATTTAATCGTGGAAAGTTTCTTCCAGAGAGTTAAAATTTACGGAGAATACGGCCCGGAGAATACTGCTAAAACTGCCTCGCTTTTCAAAATGGCCGCCAAACAAGCAATGAAAGAAAATCTGCAGTGCACTTCCAAATATGGTCATTTACGTATATCGCAGGATATCTGTCATGTAGGATGACAGATATTGAGGGCTTCCTTACCATATATGGGCATAGTGACAATTTGTTGAATAATAAATATATATATATATATATATATGCAGTTCTTTGATTATGGTCCTTTCCATAGTAACCTGTATTCAGGTTTAACGCAAATGAGGACACAACGCAATCAAATACTTTAAGTACAAAGTTGCGAAGACTGTGGTTTAGTAGTGAAACCAGAGCCTCAAGAATGGGAGACAAAGTGGGGTAAACAAGGGAGGAGGGTGAAACTGGTTCAAAATTTATCGCATCCCTCCAGGCCTTAAAGTTTGAACAAATAGAGGAGGTGGCATTTAGTTTCTATCGCAAACACTATACATAAGTCACGCTAATGTCATTTGATTGCGTTTGCCTTCTTCATATCTCTAGATGTAGACGAATGCCAAACAGGAACAGACAACTGCGACTCGAAAGCTCAATGTAACAACACCATTGGTTCGTTTAGTTGTACATGTCTTCAAGGATATTCAGGGAATGGTGTACTATGTTCTGGTAAGTTAGTACGGCTTACGACCTCAAACGCTTATACACATATTCATATAACTTGTATTTGACCTGTGCGGAGATCCTACTACCGCAAGGTATTTGCAGAGATATCAACAAAACGAAACGTTTTGTTATCAAATTCATAATTGGATTCATTTGCTTTGAAACACTTTTTGCAAGATGAAAGCTTGATGCTACGGTTAACAAGGTATAGTGAAATTTAGGCAGTGCAATTCAATATGGAAAAAGTTACATCTACTTTGTAAGCCTTGGCATGGATATGAGACTGTTTTGACCAACCATCTTTTTTTAATCTCTAGATGTCGATGAATGCAAACAAGAAATTCACAACTGTGACGTAAATGCGCAGTGTAAAAATTCTCCTGGCTCGTTTAACTGTACCTGCCTCCGAGGATATTTAGGGAACGGATTGGCATGCTCGGGTATGTTCCAGCATACAATAATTAAATTTTCCTTCTTACATATTTGCTCCTTCAATGAGTCAGTCTTATTAATCAGTTGTATTTATCGGAAACTACGTGTTAGAGACAGTGGTGGAGGTGCTTCGTTTTCGACGCTACTCGTTGATTGGACCCTCCTACACATCCGCACCATCTCATGTAGTAGGCATGGTCAGTGTGCACCCATGAAAAACGTTCATATTGGCCAGCGGTACTGAACACAGGTTTTCAAAACGGCGGCCATTTCCGATGGATGTTCCAATTGACCTACAGATCAAGCTCTGTGTGAGATGATACAGATTTAAATTTGCGTTTTTAGAGGACGGGTTTAATTCTCTCCTACCAAAATGTAGTTGGGACAATTTTCTTTTGGGCGGTAACGGGGAGAAATTCTTTTTTTTTTTTTTAATCAAGTGAGAAGACCCCGGTAACGATCGCTTCCCTTACTAGAAAATTGTATGTACCAATAAATGATCATAGTACTACATTGCTATGTTTTATCTTTCTTGAACTAACGACATATTTTTGGTTGTTAACTTCAGATGTCGACGAGTGCCGAAATGAAACAGACAACTGTCACATAAACGCTCAGTGCAACAACACTATTGGCTCTTTTAACTGCACTTGCTTGGCAGGATTTTCAGGAAACGGCGTGGAATGTTTTGGTATGACAGAATGATATACATCTTGAGTGACCCAAGACAGGCAAGATGCCTGGACAAAACAAATCATTCATGGACAGAAAAGCATCTCCCTTGATAAATCTTATTTTCTAAATATGACCAGGAACTTGCTTTTTGCTTGAGCCTGCTTTACTACACCGAAAGAGGAAGAAAAACTCGCCAAAAGTGATAAAAGAAGGGAAACTTAAACTTGACGGAAGAAATAAAAACTAAAAAGCTCGAAGTTTCATCAGAATGGCAATTTTGATTTCTAGACACCTGTCACGAAATTAGGAAATTAAGCCCCAATATTGACATCCATGTTCTCCTTACTGTTCTCCTTATATTTCTTATGTTACTCGTTGGGAGAATTTGATCAAAAATCAAGATATTTGGTTATTGGTCATCATTTCCTTTATTCGCATGGCCCATGGCCTGTGTGTTTCATCAAGTAGTAATACTGTAGGAGAAATTAGATGCTGATCACTATTGGGGCTGAAAGGGTTAAAGGGAAAAAGGGAAAAGAATAAGAATATGCTAGTCACAAGAACTAAAAGGATTCCTGGGGATTTCTCACAGCGGAATCTCTTTCAAATCAGGATTATCATTATCAAACAAGGACAAGAAAAGAAAAGCCAGTACATTGCAACTTCAATTCCAAGCAGTTTGTTTTCATTTCTAGATATTGACGAGTGCGGGACAAATATAGATGAATGCGCTGTCGAAGCGTCCTGCTTTAATACAAATGGTTCGTACAATTGTAGTTGTAATGATGGATACTCCGGCAATGGGAAGGTATGTGTAGGTGAGTATAACACAATACATCAGTAACGTAAATAAGCAGCTTTTGCTCGTCATGCGGTTCTGAAATTAAAGGCAGAACTGATTCTAACAATGGTGTCTATCGTTATTAATCTCAGATGTGGACGAATGCAAAGGTGGGACAGACAACTGTGACGTAAACGCTCAGTGTAACAACACTAATGGCTCTTTTAACTGCACTTGTCTTAAAGGGTATTCAGGAAATGGCGTAGAGTGTTCCGGTAAGCTAACCTTTAAATGACATCTATCATTAAAGTAAAGAGTTCAATCAGTAAAGCACTTCTGTCAACACACGGTCAGAGTCAGACAGGGTTTGTCTTGTTTGAACATCATTTTTCAAAGCTAAGTGCATTGTTTAAAGGGGGGTGAAAGACTTTCATTGGCTGAATGCCCTTAAAGTACAATGATTTTTGCAGAGAAGTCCACTGTAAACGAGCAAGAAGATCTCAAAAGCTGGGGAAAAAAATTTGGCAGTATGTTGTTGAAAAACTCTCCTCAGCATACTGTTGGCTGGATGAATCCATATTTCTATTAAACGTCGCACACGCAACATGCCAAAAGTGAAAACGCAGCGTAAAATCGTACGAACTTTGAATAAAACGTGCTCGAAACATTTGCTATGCCTCGAAAATTTGCGTGGCGTCCTATCCTGAATTTTTGGGCATCAACAGCAGAGATGTTAAGATATTCATACTGTGGTCAGAAATATTTTTTTATTATCATTACTTTTTTAAATCTTTCCTCGTCTCACAAACTATAGCATCTCCTTTCAATTTCGGGGCATTTGGTTTTTGTACAACATTAAAAGTTTGCGAAAATATAACCGGCAAGAAAGAAGTTTAGACATTCACCAAAATACACTTAAACCTTCCAGATATAGACGAATGCACAACAGCAGCTCACAACTGCCATGGAGTGGCTCACTGTTACAACAATGAAGGTTCCTTCACATGTAGTTGTCGAGAGGGCTACAACGGTGACGGACTGACTTGCGATCCCGTGGGTGAGTGGAAAAGGGATAAATATGTTTGATCAGTCTAAAACACAACTTAAGAATTTGCTTCAGTTTCTAGGAAAAACAGAATAAATGCTCTCCGGTATCTGGTATTATTCTGTAAAAGCTCCAGGAAAATTTCACCTATGTTTTAACTTAAAAATGGTAGTATGTTTACGTAATTTTTATCGTGTTTTATTCATATGCATATGCTTAAAAGTGCCTTTACAACTGCTGAGTGAAATCAGACGAAAGCATTTAAAGGCAGCCATGGTGACATTTGCCAATCCTCTCGTGATCTCACAACACCCAACTAATCCATGTGTAGATGTAGTCAGGCCAGAGTACAACACATAGGGTTACGCCACCGATTCTTTGCAAGCAATGATGTGGGATCTTTAACGTCCCGAGTTTAAACAGTACAGTTGACGACAAGGTGTAGTAACAAAGTTAATTACGGCTTAGTGTCACCGTCCAGTGACGCCATCTTTTGAAGTGAGGGTTATTTTTGAAATAAATGTGACTTGTCATTCCCACTTTCTGATCACAAAAAAGCCACGGCGGCAGTTTTTCCTATGTCCATCCTTCCTGAGCCTTGCTATAAAAATTGGATATGTCGTGTTTTTTGGTTTGAAATTTTTCAAAACAATTTCATTTCTTTCTTTGCTCCAGATTATGGTAATGAATCTCAGACAAAGAAAATTAGCAACTGAAAAGTTTAAATTTTTCCAAACCAAAATCACACTGTAACCACAACATGTACAGATATCCAAGCGCTATACATTTAAATTATACGTTTAATCTTTACATTTATTCTATACATTTAACGTACATTTTTAGATACAGGGCTCCTTTGGATACCAGCCTTCACTCTCGCTTCTGATAGAGTTTAAATGTGTAGTAAGGACTAACCGCCTAAGGGCCGTTAGTTTCATTGATTTTATGTCAATTAACAGATTATAACTTATCTATATACAACGGTAAACAGGCGACTTCTCAGTGACAATCAGAAACATTTCCAAAAACAAGTACCACGCAACTTCTGTCAAGCGATCTGTCAAAAGCGTCCAAGAGGCTTTAATTGAAGGTCTACCTGAAGGCGTTACTTTGCTGGAAAGTGTGTTGGAATGGCGTCTGGTGAGTGAAGCAGAACTGGCAGCGTCAGAATCAGCAGAGGGAACCTTAGTTAGTCAAGGAACCGCTGAGTGGGTCATAAACAGAAGATCCGTACCTGCTGGTATCTATCAAGTCAAGTTCGCTGCTTCAATCACAATCGGTGATCCCGCATTTCCACAGACACTCAAGGCTTTTGACTATGGCTTCATTCAGGTCATTGCAGCTCCTTTGCGGGTTATTATTGACGGAGGAAGCAGCGTTCGTTGGGGTTCAACCGAAACCGTAATTGTGGATGGTTCACTGAGCTATGATGGAGACACTGGCCCTGGAAATCATACTGGACTCAATTTCACTTGGTCTTGTCGCGAAATAGTGCAAAACGCGTCTTTGAGTAACGATTGCTTTGGCTCTTTTGTGATGGAAAATGTCACTTCGGCTACCATTGGTATTAGCACTCGTCAACTTGCAGTTGGAAAGAAGTATGTTTTAAGATTGACTGTGTCCAAAGATGTAAGAAGCTCGTCTGCTGAGATTTCATTTGAAATAGCAGCCGGAGAAATACCTCGAGTGACTCTGAGGTAAATATTTCAGCTAGTAAAGTTATTATGTGTGCCTACTAACATGCTCTTAAACGCGCAATACTATGTTTACTGACAAAATGTACGCTCGCAATCAGCAAAAAGTGAAACTCAAACTAGACCCCAACTTTTACTCTGTTTTCAGTCCTTAAGAAATGTACCTGCGTCCTCAATATTTCATACAAAA
The DNA here is from genome assembly GCA_964030785.1 of Siderastrea siderea. Lineage (NCBI taxonomy): Eukaryota > Metazoa > Cnidaria > Anthozoa > Scleractinia > Rhizangiidae > Siderastrea > Siderastrea siderea. The sequence continues at coordinate 2,672 of CAXIQD010000211.1, read as the reverse complement.
AGAGCTCTAGCGCTTTAAATAAATAAGAATTTAGGTAATGAAAACTGTGCCCGCTTTCAAAACAAGACGGGGTGGCAAAAGTCATTTTTACCTTTTGAAGGAGATTAACAACCCTTGCCTCCAAATGCAGTAATTCTGGTGTTAATTGAATATCATTGACAAGAAACACGTTGGAGAATACTCTATGTGAAGGTCTCAATGGGGTATGAGTGCGGCAAGCAAATGGAATTCCCCTCCCGGAAGGACATGTTAGCCCTTTAGCGGGATGGAGTCTGGGCGGTTATCAGATTCGGACATGCCACCAACACAAGTGGCGTTGTATGAAGGATCAACCCTCAAAAGGTTATTGGAGTGACCTCCCAAACCACGCTGGGAGAGACACTTAGGGCAGGATGGTCCGAGTCCTATATTCTGCAAAGTGAACTCAGAAACCCTAACCAGAACGGTGACGGCTGTATTTTCAAGTGATGGATCCTTGACAGTTAAACTTGTTGAGGCATAAGATTTCTGGTCGACATGAAAACTTTCCCTCATTTTTGGTTAAAATTGCATTGATCTGACTCTTAGAACCTGAATTTTCATTGTCTGTTGATGGTAAAAAAAAAGTGTGAAAGTTTCCCCCATTTGACGGTTGACGGTTCACCCCACTAACCGCCTCCTATAAAGACCAACATGTTCGCTGATTGAGAAAAGAAACAATGAACTAATAAACATTCTGGATGAACTTAAATAATAGACAGTCTGGATAAACAATACTTTGTATATGTCCCTACAAAACAGACTGTGCGAAAAGCAACAGGTTGGTGAGTTTTGTAATAATCCCCTGATATTTGGAACAATTTTCTGTTTCCCTTGACAGTTTGATACATCACTGCACTTACCTCCAGATTTGTTCTGAATGTAGCTAAAACTTATTTTCGTTCTTTTTTTCTTTTTTCCAGGTGCTTTCTAGATTGTGGCAAAATAGTGTCTTCTTCGAACAAAATCAGAGTGACGTCAGAATGTCCCAATTCTCCTTGTAATGGCTCAGTTTATGAATGGCGCCTGCAAAAACTGAAAGAAACTACCGGAATGTGGGAAAATATTACTATTCTGCCAAATATAACTTCAACTGCAGTAAATGCGACTGACATGGTAATCAAGAAAAACTCATTGCAATCCAACTCCAAATACATTTTATTCCTCATTGTAACCTCTCGAGAAGGAACGGAAGGATTCGCAACGCTGGAGTTTGAGACTGCTGGAGCACCACACAGCGGGCACTGTGAGCCGTTAATCAGTGAAGGCGTTGCACTAAAGACCGAGTTTTCTTTCAAGTGCTTTGGGTGGAAAGACAAAAGCAGACCTATTACTTACGAATTTCGTCTTGGAGACGATCCACTATCTTATGGACGATCCTCCAAGTCTGCATCAACAGTTCTACCGGCCGGACAGCCAGCAGATGATTTCAAGTTGGAAATAAACATTATTATCAAGAACAATGTTGGTGTAGCGGTTGTAGAGACCTTGTTTGTCAAGGTAAATAACTCTAGTTATTTCATAGATTACTTTTCCTATTTGCATTACAATGTGAATGCGAGGCAATTTCAGGCAAGTTTGCAGTTTCTGCCCGAAATTGCCTGACATTCACGTTTAACTGCATTGTAATTCAAAGTCATCATTCGTTATATTACAATAAAAAAATGATTAAGAGGTACTTTCAGTGTTATGACACAAGATATCGACTCTACACAAGACGCGAAAAGGGAGCTCTTTACGGGAACAAATTGATCTTCAAACAAAGTAAGTCAATTCAAAAGCTTTCCTGAAATTTAAGGTGGGTACCGGTAGAAATTAGTTTTTCTAGCATCACCACTAAAGTAGACACGTGCAGCAGAGGGCTAAGACAATACAAAAGGGATACTAACAACATCAAATCTTGCACTGATACCAGAACTTGTACATAGCTGCTAAAAGCTTAGGAAATGCTTTATTTGATCTTCTGCAGGTGAAACCGTCCTCCGAGCTCGATCCTTGTCTTTCGTCAAAAGAGAAGGTTACCAAAAGGTTAAAAAGCCTTGTGCTAGGAGAAGGCAATCGGCTCGACGAATTGCTAAGGAGAGGTTATATTAACGAGGCTGCTCAGCTTGCTATGACTGTCCTGAAGACCGCCAATGAAAAAACAGATTGTGGAGAAACACTGAACCAACTTGTCAAAACATTGGTAAGTGTAGACTTTCATGAATCAATCAATCAATCAATCAATCAATCAATCAATCCATGAATGAATGAATGAATGAGTGAGTGAGTGAGTGAGTGAGTGAGTGAGTGAGTGAGTGCGTGCGTGCGTGCGTGCGTGCTTCCGTGGTGAGTGAGTGAGTGAGTGAGTGAGTGAGTGAGTGAGTGAGTGAGTGAGTGAGTGAGTGAGTGAGTGTGTATATATTTACCTACTATTTTTGATGTATTTTTATTGTCAGCTCTAAGTAAGTACTTAGTCCTCTCGTTTTCACTTAAATGTATGTAACTTACATCAATCTTTTAAATGTAAGAACATAGCTCATGTCGTATGGTGGTAAACCCCTGGCAATACATCAAGAAATGCTTTTCGTCTTCTACGCAATTTTGTTTACATACCAAGCAAGTTGGTTGCTCTACAGGGATTGATACTCCTCTATTTTCATATTTTCCAGTCT
>CAXIQD010000210.1:0-21649 GCA_964030785.1 Siderastrea siderea | reverse complement strand
TTACAAACAACTAGGCCCACAGGTGAGGGTGTCCGCCGGCACTCGCCCCGCAGTCCCTGAGCTGAGCCTCTGACTGGAGCCTGGACACAGCCTACATTTTGTAAAACACAGTTGCCATGACTGCCTGAAAGGACAAAAAAAAACAACCAAAAAACAAAAAACAAAACAAAGCGTGAGACAGAAAGAACATTTTAGAATTACGTGTTGGTCATCGCAGTGAACTGGGTGCTTCAAGCTAAGCGCGTGAAAAGAAGAAACCTGAAAAAATTCAGGCTTGGTCGGGAATCGAACCCATGACCTCTGTACACATAATTTCTACCTTTATCCCCAGTTCAAATATATGCATTTCATATATTAATATTCAAAGAACATTAGTTGTTGCGGTGCAAGAACACACTGCTTTCGTTTCTATCCACCAGCAGCGAGCCTTATAATAACATCAACTTGATCGTCTTAGGGTGCTGGCCTTAATTGACGCGGTATTACCCGGCCTTAATGCTGTATTTAAGCTCGTTCTAATTTCTGGTTACGTCAATCACACCTTTAAAGGTAATTAAGCCAGCCGTGGAGACTTTTCTGAGCTGCGCAGCTCGAGACTGACGGGCCAAGAGACTGTCAAATTCAGCTTACAAACAACTAGGCCCACAGGTGAGGGTGTCCGCCGGCACTCGCCCCGCAGTCCCTGAGCTGAGCCTCTGACTGGAGCCTGGACACAGCCTACATTTTGTAAAACACAGTTGCCATGACTGCCTGAAAGGACAAAAAAAAACAACCAAAAAACAAAAAACAAAACAAAGCGTGAGACAGAAAGAACATTTTAGAATTACGTGTTGGTCATCGCAGTGAACTGGGTGCTTCAAGCTAAGCGCGTGAAAAGAAGAAACCTGAAAAAATTCAGGCTTGGTCGGGAATCGAACCCATGACCTCTGTACACATAATTTCTACCTTTATCCCCAGTTCAAATATATGCATTTCATATATTAATATTCAAAGAACATTAGTTGTTGCGGTGCAAGAACACACTGCTTTCGTTTCTATCCACCAGCAGCGAGCCTTATAATAACATCAACTTGATCGTCTTAGGGTGCTGGCCTTAATTGACGCGGTATTACCCGGCCTTAATGCTGTATTTAAGCTCGTTCTAATTTCTGGTTACGTCAATCACACCTTTAAAGGTAATTAAGCCAGCCGTGGAGACTTTTCTGAGCTGCGCAGCTCGAGACTGACGGGCCAAGAGACTGTCAAATTCAGCTTACAAACAACTAGGCCCACAGGTGAGGGTGTCCGCCGGCACTCGCCCCGCAGTCCCTGAGCTGAGCCTCTGACTGGAGCCTGGACACAGCCTACATTTTGTAAAACACAGTTGCCATGACTGCCTGAAAGGACAAAAAAAAACAACCAAAAAACAAAAAACAAAACAAAGCGTGAGACAGAAAGAACATTTTAGAATTACGTGTTGGTCATCGCAGTGAACTGGGTGCTTCAAGCTAAGCGCGTGAAAAGAAGAAACCTGAAAAAATTCAGGCTTGGTCGGGAATCGAACCCATGACCTCTGTACACATAATTTCTACCTTTATCCCCAGTTCAAATATATGCATTTCATATATTAATATTCAAAGAACATTAGTTGTTGCGGTGCAAGAACACACTGCTTTCGTTTCTATCCACCAGCAGCGAGCCTTATAATAACATCAACTTGATCGTCTTAGGGTGCTGGCCTTAATTGACGCGGTATTACCCGGCCTTAATGCTGTATTTAAGCTCGTTCTAATTTCTGGTTACGTCAATCACACCTTTAAAGGTAATTAAGCCAGCCGTGGAGACTTTTCTGAGCTGCGCAGCTCGAGACTGACGGGCCAAGAGACTGTCAAATTCAGCTTACAAACAACTAGGCCCACAGGTGAGGGTGTCCGCCGGCACTCGCCCCGCAGTCCCTGAGCTGAGCCTCTGACTGGAGCCTGGACACAGCCTACATTTTGTAAAACACAGTTGCCATGACTGCCTGAAAGGACAAAAAAAAACAACCAAAAAACAAAAAACAAAACAAAGCGTGAGACAGAAAGAACATTTTAGAATTACGTGTTGGTCATCGCAGTGAACTGGGTGCTTCAAGCTAAGCGCGTGAAAAGAAGAAACCTGAAAAAATTCAGGCTTGGTCGGGAATCGAACCCATGACCTCTGTACACATAATTTCTACCTTTATCCCCAGTTCAAATATATGCATTTCATATATTAATATTCAAAGAACATTAGTTGTTGCGGTGCAAGAACACACTGCTTTCGTTTCTATCCACCAGCAGCGAGCCTTATAATAACATCAACTTGATCGTCTTAGGGTGCTGGCCTTAATTGACGCGGTATTACCCGGCCTTAATGCTGTATTTAAGCTCGTTCTAATTTCTGGTTACGTCAATCACACCTTTAAAGGTAATTAAGCCAGCCGTGGAGACTTTTCTGAGCTGCGCAGCTCGAGACTGACGGGCCAAGAGACTGTCAAATTCAGCTTACAAACAACTAGGCCCACAGGTGAGGGTGTCCGCCGGCACTCGCCCCGCAGTCCCTGAGCTGAGCCTCTGACTGGAGCCTGGACACAGCCTACATTTTGTAAAACACAGTTGCCATGACTGCCTGAAAGGACAAAAAAAAACAACCAAAAAACAAAAAACAAAACAAAGCGTGAGACAGAAAGAACATTTTAGAATTACGTGTTGGTCATCGCAGTGAACTGGGTGCTTCAAGCTAAGCGCGTGAAAAGAAGAAACCTGAAAAAATTCAGGCTTGGTCGGGAATCGAACCCATGACCTCTGTACACATAATTTCTACCTTTATCCCCAGTTCAAATATATGCATTTCATATATTAATATTCAAAGAACATTAGTTGTTGCGGTGCAAGAACACACTGCTTTCGTTTCTATCCACCAGCAGCGAGCCTTATAATAACATCAACTTGATCGTCTTAGGGTGCTGGCCTTAATTGACGCGGTATTACCCGGCCTTAATGCTGTATTTAAGCTCGTTCTAATTTCTGGTTACGTCAATCACACCTTTAAAGGTAATTAAGCCAGCCGTGGAGACTTTTCTGAGCTGCGCAGCTCGAGACTGACGGGCCAAGAGACTGTCAAATTCAGCTTACAAACAACTAGGCCCACAGGTGAGGGTGTCCGCCGGCACTCGCCCCGCAGTCCCTGAGCTGAGCCTCTGACTGGAGCCTGGACACAGCCTACATTTTGTAAAACACAGTTGCCATGACTGCCTGAAAGGACAAAAAAAAACAACCAAAAAACAAAAAACAAAACAAAGCGTGAGACAGAAAGAACATTTTAGAATTACGTGTTGGTCATCGCAGTGAACTGGGTGCTTCAAGCTAAGCGCGTGAAAAGAAGAAACCTGAAAAAATTCAGGCTTGGTCGGGAATCGAACCCATGACCTCTGTACACATAATTTCTACCTTTATCCCCAGTTCAAATATATGCATTTCATATATTAATATTCAAAGAACATTAGTTGTTGCGGTGCAAGAACACACTGCTTTCGTTTCTATCCACCAGCAGCGAGCCTTATAATAACATCAACTTGATCGTCTTAGGGTGCTGGCCTTAATTGACGCGGTATTACCCGGCCTTAATGCTGTATTTAAGCTCGTTCTAATTTCTGGTTACGTCAATCACACCTTTAAAGGTAATTAAGCCAGCCGTGGAGACTTTTCTGAGCTGCGCAGCTCGAGACTGACGGGCCAAGAGACTGTCAAATTCAGCTTACAAACAACTAGGCCCACAGGTGAGGGTGTCCGCCGGCACTCGCCCCGCAGTCCCTGAGCTGAGCCTCTGACTGGAGCCTGGACACAGCCTACATTTTGTAAAACACAGTTGCCATGACTGCCTGAAAGGACAAAAAAAAACAACCAAAAAACAAAAAACAAAACAAAGCGTGAGACAGAAAGAACATTTTAGAATTACGTGTTGGTCATCGCAGTGAACTGGGTGCTTCAAGCTAAGCGCGTGAAAAGAAGAAACCTGAAAAAATTCAGGCTTGGTCGGGAATCGAACCCATGACCTCTGTACACATAATTTCTACCTTTATCCCCAGTTCAAATATATGCATTTCATATATTAATATTCAAAGAACATTAGTTGTTGCGGTGCAAGAACACACTGCTTTCGTTTCTATCCACCAGCAGCGAGCCTTATAATAACATCAACTTGATCGTCTTAGGGTGCTGGCCTTAATTGACGCGGTATTACCCGGCCTTAATGCTGTATTTAAGCTCGTTCTAATTTCTGGTTACGTCAATCACACCTTTAAAGGTAATTAAGCCAGCCGTGGAGACTTTTCTGAGCTGCGCAGCTCGAGACTGACGGGCCAAGAGACTGTCAAATTCAGCTTACAAACAACTAGGCCCACAGGTGAGGGTGTCCGCCGGCACTCGCCCCGCAGTCCCTGAGCTGAGCCTCTGACTGGAGCCTGGACACAGCCTACATTTTGTAAAACACAGTTGCCATGACTGCCTGAAAGGACAAAAAAAAACAACCAAAAAACAAAAAACAAAACAAAGCGTGAGACAGAAAGAACATTTTAGAATTACGTGTTGGTCATCGCAGTGAACTGGGTGCTTCAAGCTAAGCGCGTGAAAAGAAGAAACCTGAAAAAATTCAGGCTTGGTCGGGAATCGAACCCATGACCTCTGTACACATAATTTCTACCTTTATCCCCAGTTCAAATATATGCATTTCATATATTAATATTCAAAGAACATTAGTTGTTGCGGTGCAAGAACACACTGCTTTCGTTTCTATCCACCAGCAGCGAGCCTTATAATAACATCAACTTGATCGTCTTAGGGTGCTGGCCTTAATTGACGCGGTATTACCCGGCCTTAATGCTGTATTTAAGCTCGTTCTAATTTCTGGTTACGTCAATCACACCTTTAAAGGTAATTAAGCCAGCCGTGGAGACTTTTCTGAGCTGCGCAGCTCGAGACTGACGGGCCAAGAGACTGTCAAATTCAGCTTACAAACAACTAGGCCCACAGGTGAGGGTGTCCGCCGGCACTCGCCCCGCAGTCCCTGAGCTGAGCCTCTGACTGGAGCCTGGACACAGCCTACATTTTGTAAAACACAGTTGCCATGACTGCCTGAAAGGACAAAAAAAAACAACCAAAAAACAAAAAACAAAACAAAGCGTGAGACAGAAAGAACATTTTAGAATTACGTGTTGGTCATCGCAGTGAACTGGGTGCTTCAAGCTAAGCGCGTGAAAAGAAGAAACCTGAAAAAATTCAGGCTTGGTCGGGAATCGAACCCATGACCTCTGTACACATAATTTCTACCTTTATCCCCAGTTCAAATATATGCATTTCATATATTAATATTCAAAGAACATTAGTTGTTGCGGTGCAAGAACACACTGCTTTCGTTTCTATCCACCAGCAGCGAGCCTTATAATAACATCAACTTGATCGTCTTAGGGTGCTGGCCTTAATTGACGCGGTATTACCCGGCCTTAATGCTGTATTTAAGCTCGTTCTAATTTCTGGTTACGTCAATCACACCTTTAAAGGTAATTAAGCCAGCCGTGGAGACTTTTCTGAGCTGCGCAGCTCGAGACTGACGGGCCAAGAGACTGTCAAATTCAGCTTACAAACAACTAGGCCCACAGGTGAGGGTGTCCGCCGGCACTCGCCCCGCAGTCCCTGAGCTGAGCCTCTGACTGGAGCCTGGACACAGCCTACATTTTGTAAAACACAGTTGCCATGACTGCCTGAAAGGACAAAAAAAAACAACCAAAAAACAAAAAACAAAACAAAGCGTGAGACAGAAAGAACATTTTAGAATTACGTGTTGGTCATCGCAGTGAACTGGGTGCTTCAAGCTAAGCGCGTGAAAAGAAGAAACCTGAAAAAATTCAGGCTTGGTCGGGAATCGAACCCATGACCTCTGTACACATAATTTCTACCTTTATCCCCAGTTCAAATATATGCATTTCATATATTAATATTCAAAGAACATTAGTTGTTGCGGTGCAAGAACACACTGCTTTCGTTTCTATCCACCAGCAGCGAGCCTTATAATAACATCAACTTGATCGTCTTAGGGTGCTGGCCTTAATTGACGCGGTATTACCCGGCCTTAATGCTGTATTTAAGCTCGTTCTAATTTCTGGTTACGTCAATCACACCTTTAAAGGTAATTAAGCCAGCCGTGGAGACTTTTCTGAGCTGCGCAGCTCGAGACTGACGGGCCAAGAGACTGTCAAATTCAGCTTACAAACAACTAGGCCCACAGGTGAGGGTGTCCGCCGGCACTCGCCCCGCAGTCCCTGAGCTGAGCCTCTGACTGGAGCCTGGACACAGCCTACATTTTGTAAAACACAGTTGCCATGACTGCCTGAAAGGACAAAAAAAAACAACCAAAAAACAAAAAACAAAACAAAGCGTGAGACAGAAAGAACATTTTAGAATTACGTGTTGGTCATCGCAGTGAACTGGGTGCTTCAAGCTAAGCGCGTGAAAAGAAGAAACCTGAAAAAATTCAGGCTTGGTCGGGAATCGAACCCATGACCTCTGTACACATAATTTCTACCTTTATCCCCAGTTCAAATATATGCATTTCATATATTAATATTCAAAGAACATTAGTTGTTGCGGTGCAAGAACACACTGCTTTCGTTTCTATCCACCAGCAGCGAGCCTTATAATAACATCAACTTGATCGTCTTAGGGTGCTGGCCTTAATTGACGCGGTATTACCCGGCCTTAATGCTGTATTTAAGCTCGTTCTAATTTCTGGTTACGTCAATCACACCTTTAAAGGTAATTAAGCCAGCCGTGGAGACTTTTCTGAGCTGCGCAGCTCGAGACTGACGGGCCAAGAGACTGTCAAATTCAGCTTACAAACAACTAGGCCCACAGGTGAGGGTGTCCGCCGGCACTCGCCCCGCAGTCCCTGAGCTGAGCCTCTGACTGGAGCCTGGACACAGCCTACATTTTGTAAAACACAGTTGCCATGACTGCCTGAAAGGACAAAAAAAAACAACCAAAAAACAAAAAACAAAACAAAGCGTGAGACAGAAAGAACATTTTAGAATTACGTGTTGGTCATCGCAGTGAACTGGGTGCTTCAAGCTAAGCGCGTGAAAAGAAGAAACCTGAAAAAATTCAGGCTTGGTCGGGAATCGAACCCATGACCTCTGTACACATAATTTCTACCTTTATCCCCAGTTCAAATATATGCATTTCATATATTAATATTCAAAGAACATTAGTTGTTGCGGTGCAAGAACACACTGCTTTCGTTTCTATCCACCAGCAGCGAGCCTTATAATAACATCAACTTGATCGTCTTAGGGTGCTGGCCTTAATTGACGCGGTATTACCCGGCCTTAATGCTGTATTTAAGCTCGTTCTAATTTCTGGTTACGTCAATCACACCTTTAAAGGTAATTAAGCCAGCCGTGGAGACTTTTCTGAGCTGCGCAGCTCGAGACTGACGGGCCAAGAGACTGTCAAATTCAGCTTACAAACAACTAGGCCCACAGGTGAGGGTGTCCGCCGGCACTCGCCCCGCAGTCAGTCCCTGAGCTGAGCCTCTGACTGGAGCCTGGACACAGCCTACATTTTGTAAAACACAGTTGCCATGACTGCCTGAAAGGACAAAAAAAAACAACCAAAAAACAAAAAACAAAACAAAGCGTGAGACAGAAAGAACATTTTAGAATTACGTGTTGGTCATCGCAGTGAACTGGGTGCTTCAAGCTAAGCGCGTGAAAAGAAGAAACCTGAAAAAATTCAGGCTTGGTCGGGAATCGAACCCATGACCTCTGTACACATAATTTCTACCTTTATCCCCAGTTCAAATATATGCATTTCATATATTAATATTCAAAGAACATTAGTTGTTGCGGTGCAAGAACACACTGCTTTCGTTTCTATCCACCAGCAGCGAGCCTTATAATAACATCAACTTGATCGTCTTAGGGTGCTGGCCTTAATTGACGCGGTATTACCCGGCCTTAATGCTGTATTTAAGCTCGTTCTAATTTCTGGTTACGTCAATCACACCTTTAAAGGTAATTAAGCCAGCCGTGGAGACTTTTCTGAGCTGCGCAGCTCGAGACTGACGGGCCAAGAGACTGTCAAATTCAGCTTACAAACAACTAGGCCCACAGGTGAGGGTGTCCGCCGGCACTCGCCCCGCAGTCCCTGAGCTGAGCCTCTGACTGGAGCCTGGACACAGCCTACATTTTGTAAAACACAGTTGCCATGACTGCCTGAAAGGACAAAAAAAAACAACCAAAAAACAAAAAACAAAACAAAGCGTGAGACAGAAAGAACATTTTAGAATTACGTGTTGGTCATCGCAGTGAACTGGGTGCTTCAAGCTAAGCGCGTGAAAAGAAGAAACCTGAAAAAATTCAGGCTTGGTCGGGAATCGAACCCATGACCTCTGTACACATAATTTCTACCTTTATCCCCAGTTCAAATATATGCATTTCATATATTAATATTCAAAGAACATTAGTTGTTGCGGTGCAAGAACACACTGCTTTCGTTTCTATCCACCAGCAGCGAGCCTTATAATAACATCAACTTGATCGTCTTAGGGTGCTGGCCTTAATTGACGCGGTATTACCCGGCCTTAATGCTGTATTTAAGCTCGTTCTAATTTCTGGTTACGTCAATCACACCTTTAAAGGTAATTAAGCCAGCCGTGGAGACTTTTCTGAGCTGCGCAGCTCGAGACTGACGGGCCAAGAGACTGTCAAATTCAGCTTACAAACAACTAGGCCCACAGGTGAGGGTGTCCGCCGGCACTCGCCCCGCAGTCCCTGAGCTGAGCCTCTGACTGGAGCCTGGACACAGCCTACATTTTGTAAAACACAGTTGCCATGACTGCCTGAAAGGACAAAAAAAAACAACCAAAAAACAAAAAACAAAACAAAGCGTGAGACAGAAAGAACATTTTAGAATTACGTGTTGGTCATCGCAGTGAACTGGGTGCTTCAAGCTAAGCGCGTGAAAAGAAGAAACCTGAAAAAATTCAGGCTTGGTCGGGAATCGAACCCATGACCTCTGTACACATAATTTCTACCTTTATCCCCAGTTCAAATATATGCATTTCATATATTAATATTCAAAGAACATTAGTTGTTGCGGTGCAAGAACACACTGCTTTCGTTTCTATCCACCAGCAGCGAGCCTTATAATAACATCAACTTGATCGTCTTAGGGTGCTGGCCTTAATTGACGCGGTATTACCCGGCCTTAATGCTGTATTTAAGCTCGTTCTAATTTCTGGTTACGTCAATCACACCTTTAAAGGTAATTAAGCCAGCCGTGGAGACTTTTCTGAGCTGCGCAGCTCGAGACTGACGGGCCAAGAGACTGTCAAATTCAGCTTACAAACAACTAGGCCCACAGGTGAGGGTGTCCGCCGGCACTCGCCCCGCAGTCCCTGAGCTGAGCCTCTGACTGGAGCCTGGACACAGCCTACATTTTGTAAAACACAGTTGCCATGACTGCCTGAAAGGACAAAAAAAAACAACCAAAAAACAAAAAACAAAACAAAGCGTGAGACAGAAAGAACATTTTAGAATTACGTGTTGGTCATCGCAGTGAACTGGGTGCTTCAAGCTAAGCGCGTGAAAAGAAGAAACCTGAAAAAATTCAGGCTTGGTCGGGAATCGAACCCATGACCTCTGTACACATAATTTCTACCTTTATCCCCAGTTCAAATATATGCATTTCATATATTAATATTCAAAGAACATTAGTTGTTGCGGTGCAAGAACACACTGCTTTCGTTTCTATCCACCAGCAGCGAGCCTTATAATAACATCAACTTGATCGTCTTAGGGTGCTGGCCTTAATTGACGCGGTATTACCCGGCCTTAATGCTGTATTTAAGCTCGTTCTAATTTCTGGTTACGTCAATCACACCTTTAAAGGTAATTAAGCCAGCCGTGGAGACTTTTCTGAGCTGCGCAGCTCGAGACTGACGGGCCAAGAGACTGTCAAATTCAGCTTACAAACAACTAGGCCCACAGGTGAGGGTGTCCGCCGGCACTCGCCCCGCAGTCCCTGAGCTGAGCCTCTGACTGGAGCCTGGACACAGCCTACATTTTGTAAAACACAGTTGCCATGACTGCCTGAAAGGACAAAAAAAAACAACCAAAAAACAAAAAACAAAACAAAGCGTGAGACAGAAAGAACATTTTAGAATTACGTGTTGGTCATCGCAGTGAACTGGGTGCTTCAAGCTAAGCGCGTGAAAAGAAGAAACCTGAAAAAATTCAGGCTTGGTCGGGAATCGAACCCATGACCTCTGTACACATAATTTCTACCTTTATCCCCAGTTCAAATATATGCATTTCATATATTAATATTCAAAGAACATTAGTTGTTGCGGTGCAAGAACACACTGCTTTCGTTTCTATCCACCAGCAGCGAGCCTTATAATAACATCAACTTGATCGTCTTAGGGTGCTGGCCTTAATTGACGCGGTATTACCCGGCCTTAATGCTGTATTTAAGCTCGTTCTAATTTCTGGTTACGTCAATCACACCTTTAAAGGTAATTAAGCCAGCCGTGGAGACTTTTCTGAGCTGCGCAGCTCGAGACTGACGGGCCAAGAGACTGTCAAATTCAGCTTACAAACAACTAGGCCCACAGGTGAGGGTGTCCGCCGGCACTCGCCCCGCAGTCCCTGAGCTGAGCCTCTGACTGGAGCCTGGACACAGCCTACATTTTGTAAAACACAGTTGCCATGACTGCCTGAAAGGACAAAAAAAAACAACCAAAAAACAAAAAACAAAACAAAGCGTGAGACAGAAAGAACATTTTAGAATTACGTGTTGGTCATCGCAGTGAACTGGGTGCTTCAAGCTAAGCGCGTGAAAAGAAGAAACCTGAAAAAATTCAGGCTTGGTCGGGAATCGAACCCATGACCTCTGTACACATAATTTCTACCTTTATCCCCAGTTCAAATATATGCATTTCATATATTAATATTCAAAGAACATTAGTTGTTGCGGTGCAAGAACACACTGCTTTCGTTTCTATCCACCAGCAGCGAGCCTTATAATAACATCAACTTGATCGTCTTAGGGTGCTGGCCTTAATTGACGCGGTATTACCCGGCCTTAATGCTGTATTTAAGCTCGTTCTAATTTCTGGTTACGTCAATCACACCTTTAAAGGTAATTAAGCCAGCCGTGGAGACTTTTCTGAGCTGCGCAGCTCGAGACTGACGGGCCAAGAGACTGTCAAATTCAGCTTACAAACAACTAGGCCCACAGGTGAGGGTGTCCGCCGGCACTCGCCCCGCAGTCCCTGAGCTGAGCCTCTGACTGGAGCCTGGACACAGCCTACATTTTGTAAAACACAGTTGCCATGACTGCCTGAAAGGACAAAAAAAAACAACCAAAAAACAAAAAACAAAACAAAGCGTGAGACAGAAAGAACATTTTAGAATTACGTGTTGGTCATCGCAGTGAACTGGGTGCTTCAAGCTAAGCGCGTGAAAAGAAGAAACCTGAAAAAATTCAGGCTTGGTCGGGAATCGAACCCATGACCTCTGTACACATAATTTCTACCTTTATCCCCAGTTCAAATATATGCATTTCATATATTAATATTCAAAGAACATTAGTTGTTGCGGTGCAAGAACACACTGCTTTCGTTTCTATCCACCAGCAGCGAGCCTTATAATAACATCAACTTGATCGTCTTAGGGTGCTGGCCTTAATTGACGCGGTATTACCCGGCCTTAATGCTGTATTTAAGCTCGTTCTAATTTCTGGTTACGTCAATCACACCTTTAAAGGTAATTAAGCCAGCCGTGGAGACTTTTCTGAGCTGCGCAGCTCGAGACTGACGGGCCAAGAGACTGTCAAATTCAGCTTACAAACAACTAGGCCCACAGGTGAGGGTGTCCGCCGGCACTCGCCCCGCAGTCCCTGAGCTGAGCCTCTGACTGGAGCCTGGACACAGCCTACATTTTGTAAAACACAGTTGCCATGACTGCCTGAAAGGACAAAAAAAAACAACCAAAAAACAAAAAACAAAACAAAGCGTGAGACAGAAAGAACATTTTAGAATTACGTGTTGGTCATCGCAGTGAACTGGGTGCTTCAAGCTAAGCGCGTGAAAAGAAGAAACCTGAAAAAATTCAGGCTTGGTCGGGAATCGAACCCATGACCTCTGTACACATAATTTCTACCTTTATCCCCAGTTCAAATATATGCATTTCATATATTAATATTCAAAGAACATTAGTTGTTGCGGTGCAAGAACACACTGCTTTCGTTTCTATCCACCAGCAGCGAGCCTTATAATAACATCAACTTGATCGTCTTAGGGTGCTGGCCTTAATTGACGCGGTATTACCCGGCCTTAATGCTGTATTTAAGCTCGTTCTAATTTCTGGTTACGTCAATCACACCTTTAAAGGTAATTAAGCCAGCCGTGGAGACTTTTCTGAGCTGCGCAGCTCGAGACTGACGGGCCAAGAGACTGTCAAATTCAGCTTACAAACAACTAGGCCCACAGGTGAGGGTGTCCGCCGGCACTCGCCCCGCAGTCCCTGAGCTGAGCCTCTGACTGGAGCCTGGACACAGCCTACATTTTGTAAAACACAGTTGCCATGACTGCCTGAAAGGACAAAAAAAAACAACCAAAAAACAAAAAACAAAACAAAGCGTGAGACAGAAAGAACATTTTAGAATTACGTGTTGGTCATCGCAGTGAACTGGGTGCTTCAAGCTAAGCGCGTGAAAAGAAGAAACCTGAAAAAATTCAGGCTTGGTCGGGAATCGAACCCATGACCTCTGTACACATAATTTCTACCTTTATCCCCAGTTCAAATATATGCATTTCATATATTAATATTCAAAGAACATTAGTTGTTGCGGTGCAAGAACACACTGCTTTCGTTTCTATCCACCAGCAGCGAGCCTTATAATAACATCAACTTGATCGTCTTAGGGTGCTGGCCTTAATTGACGCGGTATTACCCGGCCTTAATGCTGTATTTAAGCTCGTTCTAATTTCTGGTTACGTCAATCACACCTTTAAAGGTAATTAAGCCAGCCGTGGAGACTTTTCTGAGCTGCGCAGCTCGAGACTGACGGGCCAAGAGACTGTCAAATTCAGCTTACAAACAACTAGGCCCACAGGTGAGGGTGTCCGCCGGCACTCGCCCCGCAGTCCCTGAGCTGAGCCTCTGACTGGAGCCTGGACACAGCCTACATTTTGTAAAACACAGTTGCCATGACTGCCTGAAAGGACAAAAAAAAACAACCAAAAAACAAAAAACAAAACAAAGCGTGAGACAGAAAGAACATTTTAGAATTACGTGTTGGTCATCGCAGTGAACTGGGTGCTTCAAGCTAAGCGCGTGAAAAGAAGAAACCTGAAAAAATTCAGGCTTGGTCGGGAATCGAACCCATGACCTCTGTACACATAATTTCTACCTTTATCCCCAGTTCAAATATATGCATTTCATATATTAATATTCAAAGAACATTAGTTGTTGCGGTGCAAGAACACACTGCTTTCGTTTCTATCCACCAGCAGCGAGCCTTATAATAACATCAACTTGATCGTCTTAGGGTGCTGGCCTTAATTGACGCGGTATTACCCGGCCTTAATGCTGTATTTAAGCTCGTTCTAATTTCTGGTTACGTCAATCACACCTTTAAAGGTAATTAAGCCAGCCGTGGAGACTTTTCTGAGCTGCGCAGCTCGAGACTGACGGGCCAAGAGACTGTCAAATTCAGCTTACAAACAACTAGGCCCACAGGTGAGGGTGTCCGCCGGCACTCGCCCCGCAGTCCCTGAGCTGAGCCTCTGACTGGAGCCTGGACACAGCCTACATTTTGTAAAACACAGTTGCCATGACTGCCTGAAAGGACAAAAAAAAACAACCAAAAAACAAAAAACAAAACAAAGCGTGAGACAGAAAGAACATTTTAGAATTACGTGTTGGTCATCGCAGTGAACTGGGTGCTTCAAGCTAAGCGCGTGAAAAGAAGAAACCTGAAAAAATTCAGGCTTGGTCGGGAATCGAACCCATGACCTCTGTACACATAATTTCTACCTTTATCCCCAGTTCAAATATATGCATTTCATATATTAATATTCAAAGAACATTAGTTGTTGCGGTGCAAGAACACACTGCTTTCGTTTCTATCCACCAGCAGCGAGCCTTATAATAACATCAACTTGATCGTCTTAGGGTGCTGGCCTTAATTGACGCGGTATTACCCGGCCTTAATGCTGTATTTAAGCTCGTTCTAATTTCTGGTTACGTCAATCACACCTTTAAAGGTAATTAAGCCAGCCGTGGAGACTTTTCTGAGCTGCGCAGCTCGAGACTGACGGGCCAAGAGACTGTCAAATTCAGCTTACAAACAACTAGGCCCACAGGTGAGGGTGTCCGCCGGCACTCGCCCCGCAGTCCCTGAGCTGAGCCTCTGACTGGAGCCTGGACACAGCCTACATTTTGTAAAACACAGTTGCCATGACTGCCTGAAAGGACAAAAAAAAACAACCAAAAACAAAAAACAAAACAAAGCGTGAGACAGAAAGAACATTTTAGAATTACGTGTTGGTCATCGCAGTGAACTGGGTGCTTCAAGCTAAGCGCGTGAAAAGAAGAAACCTGAAAAAATTCAGGCTTGGTCGGGAATCGAACCCATGACCTCTGTACACATAATTTCTACCTTTATCCCCAGTTCAAATATATGCATTTCATATATTAATATTCAAAGAACATTAGTTGTTGCGGTGCAAGAACACACTGCTTTCGTTTCTATCCACCAGCAGCGAGCCTTATAATAACATCAACTTGATCGTCTTAGGGTGCTGGCCTTAATTGACGCGGTATTACCCGGCCTTAATGCTGTATTTAAGCTCGTTCTAATTTCTGGTTACGTCAATCACACCTTTAAAGGTAATTAAGCCAGCCGTGGAGACTTTTCTGAGCTGCGCAGCTCGAGACTGACGGGCCAAGAGACTGTCAAATTCAGCTTACAAACAACTAGGCCCACAGGTGAGGGTGTCCGCCGGCACTCGCCCCGCAGTCCCTGAGCTGAGCCTCTGACTGGAGCCTGGACACAGCCTACATTTTGTAAAACACAGTTGCCATGACTGCCTGAAAGGACAAAAAAAAACAACCAAAAAACAAAAAACAAAACAAAGCGTGAGACAGAAAGAACATTTTAGAATTACGTGTTGGTCATCGCAGTGAACTGGGTGCTTCAAGCTAAGCGCGTGAAAAGAAGAAACCTGAAAAAATTCAGGCTTGGTCGGGAATCGAACCCATGACCTCTGTACACATAATTTCTACCTTTATCCCCAGTTCAAATATATGCATTTCATATATTAATATTCAAAGAACATTAGTTGTTGCGGTGCAAGAACACACTGCTTTCGTTTCTATCCACCAGCAGCGAGCCTTATAATAACCGTCTTAGGGTGCTGGCCTTAATTGACGCGGTATTACCCGGCCTTAATGCTGTATTTAAGCTCGTTCTAATTTCTGGTTACGTCAATCACACCTTTAAAGGTAATTAAGCCAGCCGTGGAGACTTTTCTGAGCTGCGCAGCTCGAGACTGACGGGCCAAGAGACTGTCAAATTCAGCTTACAAACAACTAGGCCCACAGGTGAGGGTGTCCGCCGGCACTCGCCCCGCAGTCCCTGAGCTGAGCCTCTGACTGGAGCCTGGACACAGCCTACATTTTGTAAAACACAGTTGCCATGACTGCCTGAAAGGACAAAAAAAACAACCAAAAAACAAAAAACAAAACAAAGCGTGAGACAGAAAGAACATTTTAGAATTACGTGTTGGTCATCGCAGTGAACTGGGTGCTTCAAGCTAAGCGCGTGAAAAGAAGAAACCTGAAAAAATTCAGGCTTGGTCGGGAATCGAACCCATGACCTCTGTACACATAATTTCTACCTTTATCCCCAGTTCAAATATATGCATTTCATATATTAATATTCAAAGAACATTAGTTGTTGCGGTGCAAGAACACACTGCTTTCGTTTCTATCCACCAGCAGCGAGCCTTATAATAACATCAACTTGATCGTCTTAGGGTGCTGGCCTTAATTGACGCGGTATTACCCGGCCTTAATGCTGTATTTAAGCTCGTTCTAATTTCTGGTTACGTCAATCACACCTTTAAAGGTAATTAAGCCAGCCGTGGAGACTTTTCTGAGCTGCGCAGCTCGAGACTGACGGGCCAAGAGACTGTCAAATTCAGCTTACAAACAACTAGGCCCACAGGTGAGGGTGTCCGCCGGCACTCGCCCCGCAGTCCCTGAGCTGAGCCTCTGACTGGAGCCTGGACACAGCCTACATTTTGTAAAACACAGTTGCCATGACTGCCTGAAAGGACAAAAAAAAACAACCAAAAAACAAAAAACAAAACAAAGCGTGAGACAGAAAGAACATTTTAGAATTACGTGTTGGTCATCGCAGTGAACTGGGTGCTTCAAGCTAAGCGCGTGAAAAGAAGAAACCTGAAAAAATTCAGGCTTGGTCGGGAATCGAACCCATGACCTCTGTACACATAATTTCTACCTTTATCCCCAGTTCAAATATATGCATTTCATATATTAATATTCAAAGAACATTAGTTGTTGCGGTGCAAGAACACACTGCTTTCGTTTCTATCCACCAGCAGCGAGCCTTATAATAACATCAACTTGATCGTCTTAGGGTGCTGGCCTTAATTGACGCGGTATTACCCGGCCTTAATGCTGTATTTAAGCTCGTTCTAATTTCTGGTTACGTCAATCACACCTTTAAAGGTAATTAAGCCAGCCGTGGAGACTTTTCTGAGCTGCGCAGCTCGAGACTGACGGGCCAAGAGACTGTCAAATTCAGCTTACAAACAACTAGGCCCACAGGTGAGGGTGTCCGCCGGCACTCGCCCCGCAGTCCCTGAGCTGAGCCTCTGACTGGAGCCTGGACACAGCCTACATTTTGTAAAACACAGTTGCCATGACTGCCTGAAAGGACAAAAAAAACAACCAAAAAACAAAAAACAAAACAAAGCGTGAGACAGAAAGAACATTTTAGAATTACGTGTTGGTCATCGCAGTGAACTGGGTGCTTCAAGCTAAGCGCGTGAAAAGAAGAAACCTGAAAAAATTCAGGCTTGGTCGGGAATCGAACCCATGACCTCTGTACACATAATTTCTACCTTTATCCCCAGTTCAAATATATGCATTTCATATATTAATATTCAAAGAACATTAGTTGTTGCGGTGCAAGAACACACTGCTTTCGTTTCTATCCACCAGCAGCGAGCCTTATAATAACATCAACTTGATCGTCTTAGGGTGCTGGCCTTAATTGACGCGGTATTACCCGGCCTTAATGCTGTATTTAAGCTCGTTCTAATTTCTGGTTACGTCAATCACACCTTTAAAGGTAATTAAGCCAGCCGTGGAGACTTTTCTGAGCTGCGCAGCTCGAGACTGACGGGCCAAGAGACTGTCAAATTCAGCTTACAAACAACTAGGCCCACAGGTGAGGGTGTCCGCCGGCACTCGCCCCGCAGTCCCTGAGCTGAGCCTCTGACTGGAGCCTGGACACAGCCTACATTTTGTAAAACACAGTTGCCATGACTGCCTGAAAGGACAAAAAAAAACAACCAAAAAACAAAAAACAAAACAAAGCGTGAGACAGAAAGAACATTTTAGAATTACGTGTTGGTCATCGCAGTGAACTGGGTGCTTCAAGCTAAGCGCGTGAAAAGAAGAAACCTGAAAAAATTCAGGCTTGGTCGGGAATCGAACCCATGACCTCTGTACACATAATTTCTACCTTTATCCCCAGTTCAAATATATGCATTTCATATATTAATATTCAAAGAACATTAGTTGTTGCGGTGCAAGAACACACTGCTTTCGTTTCTATCCACCAGCAGCGAGCCTTATAATAACATCAACTTGATCGTCTTAGGGTGCTGGCCTTAATTGACGCGGTATTACCCGGCCTTAATGCTGTATTTAAGCTCGTTCTAATTTCTGGTTACGTCAATCACACCTTTAAAGGTAATTAAGCCAGCCGTGGAGACTTTTCTGAGCTGCGCAGCTCGAGACTGACGGGCCAAGAGACTGTCAAATTCAGCTTACAAACAACTAGGCCCACAGGTGAGGGTGTCCGCCGGCACTCGCCCCGCAGTCCCTGAGCTGAGCCTCTGACTGGAGCCTGGACACAGCCTACATTTTGTAAAACACAGTTGCCATGACTGCCTGAAAGGACAAAAAAAAACAACCAAAAAACAAAAAACAAAACAAAGCGTGAGACAGAAAGAACATTTTAGAATTACGTGTTGGTCATCGCAGTGAACTGGGTGCTTCAAGCTAAGCGCGTGAAAAGAAGAAACCTGAAAAAATTCAGGCTTGGTCGGGAATCGAACCCATGACCTCTGTACACATAATTTCTACCTTTATCCCCAGTTCAAATATATGCATTTCATATATTAATATTCAAAGAACATTAGTTGTTGCGGTGCAAGAACACACTGCTTTCGTTTCTATCCACCAGCAGCGAGCCTTATAATAACATCAACTTGATCGTCTTAGGGTGCTGGCCTTAATTGACGCGGTATTACCCGGCCTTAATGCTGTATTTAAGCTCGTTCTAATTTCTGGTTACGTCAATCACACCTTTAAAGGTAATTAAGCCAGCCGTGGAGACTTTTCTGAGCTGCGCAGCTCGAGACTGACGGGCCAAGAGACTGTCAAATTCAGCTTACAAACAACTAGGCCCACAGGTGAGGGTGTCCGCCGGCACTCGCCCCGCAGTCCCTGAGCTGAGCCTCTGACTGGAGCCTGGACACAGCCTACATTTTGTAAAACACAGTTGCCATGACTGCCTGAAAGGACAAAAAAAAACAACCAAAAAACAAAAAACAAAACAAAGCGTGAGACAGAAAGAACATTTTAGAATTACGTGTTGGTCATCGCAGTGAACTGGGTGCTTCAAGCTAAGCGCGTGAAAAGAAGAAACCTGAAAAAATTCAGGCTTGGTCGGGAATCGAACCCATGACCTCTGTACACATAATTTCTACCTTTATCCCCAGTTCAAATATATGCATTTCATATATTAATATTCAAAGAACATTAGTTGTTGCGGTGCAAGAACACACTGCTTTCGTTTCTATCCACCAGCAGCGAGCCTTATAATAACATCAACTTGATCGTCTTAGGGTGCTGGCCTTAATTGACGCGGTATTACCCGGCCTTAATGCTGTATTTAAGCTCGTTCTAATTTCTGGTTACGTCAATCACACCTTTAAAGGTAATTAAGCCAGCCGTGGAGACTTTTCTGAGCTGCGCAGCTCGAGACTGACGGGCCAAGAGACTGTCAAATTCAGCTTACAAACAACTAGGCCCACAGGTGAGGGTGTCCGCCGGCACTCGCCCCGCAGTCCCTGAGCTGAGCCTCTGACTGGAGCCTGGACACAGCCTACATTTTGTAAAACACAGTTGCCATGACTGCCTGAAAGGACAAAAAAAAACAACCAAAAAACAAAAAACAAAACAAAGCGTGAGACAGAAAGAACATTTTAGAATTACGTGTTGGTCATCGCAGTGAACTGGGTGCTTCAAGCTAAGCGCGTGAAAAGAAGAAACCTGAAAAAATTCAGGCTTGGTCGGGAATCGAACCCATGACCTCTGTACACATAATTTCTACCTTTATCCCCAGTTCAAATATATGCATTTCATATATTAATATTCAAAGAACATTAGTTGTTGCGGTGCAAGAACACACTGCTTTCGTTTCTATCCACCAGCAGCGAGCCTTATAATAACATCAACTTGATCGTCTTAGGGTGCTGGCCTTAATTGACGCGGTATTACCCGGCCTTAATGCTGTATTTAAGCTCGTTCTAATTTCTGGTTACGTCAATCACACCTTTAAAGGTAATTAAGCCAGCCGTGGAGACTTTTCTGAGCTGCGCAGCTCGAGACTGACGGGCCAAGAGACTGTCAAATTCAGCTTACAAACAACTAGGCCCACAGGTGAGGGTGTCCGCCGGCACTCGCCCCGCAGTCCCTGAGCTGAGCCTCTGACTGGAGCCTGGACACAGCCTACATTTTGTAAAACACAGTTGCCATGACTGCCTGAAAGGACAAAAAAAAACAACCAAAAAACAAAAAACAAAACAAAGCGTGAGACAGAAAGAACATTTTAGAATTACGTGTTGGTCATCGCAGTGAACTGGGTGCTTCAAGCTAAGCGCGTGAAAAGAAGAAACCTGAAAAAATTCAGGCTTGGTCGGGAATCGAACCCATGACCTCTGTACACATAATTTCTACCTTTATCCCCAGTTCAAATATATGCATTTCATATATTAATATTCAAAGAACATTAGTTGTTGCGGTGCAAGAACACACTGCTTTCGTTTCTATCCACCAGCAGCGAGCCTTATAATAACATCAACTTGATCGTCTTAGGGTGCTGGCCTTAATTGACGCGGTATTACCCGGCCTTAA
The DNA here is from genome assembly GCA_964030785.1 of Siderastrea siderea. Classification (NCBI taxonomy): domain Eukaryota; kingdom Metazoa; phylum Cnidaria; class Anthozoa; order Scleractinia; family Rhizangiidae; genus Siderastrea; species Siderastrea siderea. The sequence continues at coordinate 1,131 of CAXIQD010000210.1, read as the reverse complement.
TGCTGTATTTAAGCTCGTTCTAATTTCTGGTTACGTCAATCACACCTTTAAAGGTAATTAAGCCAGCCGTGGAGACTTTTCTGAGCTGCGCAGCTCGAGACTGACGGGCCAAGAGACTGTCAAATTCAGCTTACAAACAACTAGGCCCACAGGTGAGGGTGTCCGCCGGCACTCGCCCCGCAGTCCCTGAGCTGAGCCTCTGACTGGAGCCTGGACACAGCCTACATTTTGTAAAACACAGTTGCCATGACTGCCTGAAAGGACAAAAAAAAACAACCAAAAAACAAAAAACAAAACAAAGCGTGAGACAGAAAGAACATTTTAGAATTACGTGTTGGTCATCGCAGTGAACTGGGTGCTTCAAGCTAAGCGCGTGAAAAGAAGAAACCTGAAAAAATTCAGGCTTGGTCGGGAATCGAACCCATGACCTCTGTACACATAATTTCTACCTTTATCCCCAGTTCAAATATATGCATTTCATATATTAATATTCAAAGAACATTAGTTGTTGCGGTGCAAGAACACACTGCTTTCGTTTCTATCCACCAGCAGCGAGCCTTATAATAACATCAACTTGATCGTCTTAGGGTGCTGGCCTTAATTGACGCGGTATTACCCGGCCTTAATGCTGTATTTAAGCTCGTTCTAATTTCTGGTTACGTCAATCACACCTTTAAAGGTAATTAAGCCAGCCGTGGAGACTTTTCTGAGCTGCGCAGCTCGAGACTGACGGGCCAAGAGACTGTCAAATTCAGCTTACAAACAACTAGGCCCACAGGTGAGGGTGTCCGCCGGCACTCGCCCCGCAGTCCCTGAGCTGAGCCTCTGACTGGAGCCTGGACACAGCCTACATTTTGTAAAACACAGTTGCCATGACTGCCTGAAAGGACAAAAAAAAACAACCAAAAAACAAAAAACAAAACAAAGCGTGAGACAGAAAGAACATTTTAGAATTACGTGTTGGTCATCGCAGTGAACTGGGTGCTTCAAGCTAAGCGCGTGAAAAGAAGAAACCTGAAAAAATTCAGGCTTGGTCGGGAATCGAACCCATGACCTCTGTACACATAATTTCTACCTTTATCCCCAGTTCAAATATATGCATTTCATATATTAATATTCAAAGAACATTAG
>CAXIQD010000209.1:0-11000 GCA_964030785.1 Siderastrea siderea | reverse complement strand
CGCTTGACTTTTTTCGACTTGTTATGGAAAAGAGGAAAGGGAAAGCCAATTCATAACATACGAGAACTTTTACATAACTACAATGCATCTTTGCAGTGTTTGCCATTCAAAGATGGGCAAGAACGTCATGCTAGCCCACATATAAGGCACTAATGTGAAGGTAAGTGAGTACAAATGAAGGAAAGTGAGTACAAGTGAAGGAAAGTGTGTGTTAGTGGAGGTAGGTGTGTTAATCAGTTGGTGTATATATTCATATGGGATTGTAATGTTATTAGTGCCTTATATGTGGGCTAGCATGATGTTCTCACCCAAAGATGAAATGGACGAAGTGCAATGACTGGTCAAATGGATTCGTATAGGACTGTGGGAAGCAGATTGGCCTCAAACGGTAGATGCCAAACCAGTATCACAGAAGGTAGCTGGTTTGAAAATGCTAATTTGACAACTGAAGACGTGCTTAAGTTAACCTATTGGTGGTACCAAGATCTCAATCAGTGGCAAATAAAACAGCAGCTTGGTCTTGGATCACATACAGCTGTAGACTGGGATATGTTCTGCCAAGAACTTTTTGAGGTAGCCTTGTTTAAAACCAGAGAAATGATCAGAGGACCTGGCAAGGTGGTGCAAATAGACAAAAGCAGAATTGGGAAGCGAAAATATCGTGGACTTGTAGCAGAAGGGCAATGGGTCTTTGGGGGAATAGAAGAAGATCCAAGGAAATGCTTCATTGCAACCGTTGAGAACAGGACAGAAGAAACATTATTAGTACCAATCAAGGAATGGATTGCACCGGGGACAATAATAGTGTCAGATTGCTGGAAAGCATACAGTAACTTAGAGAAACATGACATTATTCATAAAACTGTAAATCTCTCCAAAGAATTTGATAACGAAGAGGGGTATCACACAATCAAAATTGATGGACACTGGCAACAACTGAGAGTGAAATTGCCCACCCATGGTTGAAAAAAGGAACATCATCATTCCTACCTAGCTGAATTCAAGTGGCATTACATTCATCGTGGCGAAGACTGTGGAAAACACTCTTGACAGACATTATAATAGTGTATAAACTAAACTAATTAAAAAGATAATTTAATATTCATTTCCCTGAAATGCATCAAAATTCTACTTTCTGACACAGGATTTTTTCAAAGGGTAATGAAACACATCAAAAAAATATGATTATTAAAACTTGGTGAATTTCACAGCACAAATGATGTCCCTTGCCAAGATCTCAAAAGGAATGAGCCAATGTGGCGATGTGCCTAGCTAGCAGTGCTTTTCGGTTCAATACAACAGGATAAATTGTGCAATCGACAGTCCAAAGGAATGTTGAAGGAATGCCACCTTACTCTTTGAAAGTCAATTCACCGTGTAGCCGTTAGTTTTATGAATACTGTTCACTGCGTATCTGAGAATCGGCATAGCAACTAGTTTAGGGAACAGCTAATGATGCCTTACGCTTGAAAAATCTGTTCACTGGGTAGCCGCGTATCCACTGATTTGACGAATATCGCATATCCCCATAGCCATTAGTTTACGGGAACAGCTTCCAAGTGGCAGGGCATTTTGCAGTTAAGCCATGTGATATGCAATTTCAAAGCGATGGTTTAGCAAATTGTCTTGCAAGAAGTGCAAAGATGTAGAGACGTTTCCTGAGACATTTGAAGAATTTTAGTCCTTTTTTTGTATTCACACAATTTTTATCCCGCTCAAAGCATTTTTTAACAGTTCGCATATCGATGAAGTTTCATCATGGGATCGTCATTCTCTATTCCTTTTGGTGTCGGTTCTTTGTGGCAATAACATTGTGCCCTTTGATTTCAACTGGCAATGAAATGGAGAAGAGGAAAAAACGAAAAGTAGGAGGATTTTGAAGCAAGAGTGAGGATGAAGCGGTCTGGTGGAGGAAAGAAGGAAGCAAATGCTAAGGCAGTACCAAACAACATTTAAGCACAGCCTATGTTCGGCACCGCTTCAAGCAGACTTAAAAAGTTTGAACCTTTAGATATACGTGGGACTTAATTCTGTTCGGTGACCATGATGACCTTACCACTGAAAATGTTAAAGAAGCTTGTGAAAATCAGTAATATCAGGCCCAAGATAGCTCTTGTGATAGTCTGGCATCCGATAGGGGACTTTCCTGCACCAAGCTCGAGCAGATCAAAGACAAAAAGGTCCATTTTATTTGTTTTCTTCCACCGAAGTCCACTTATGTCACCCCAAAATCAGGCCTGCCATTGTTTGAGGACAGCTTTGCACCACCCAAGATGAGTGTGTCCGCACCAACTCTGGCGAAAAAGTCTCAAAATCTGTCCATGGTCTTCCCAAAGTCAGTATTAGTCAGTGCCCCCTTCTGAAAGCTGCTTGTTAAGCAGGTAGACGTGAATTGTAGCCATTTTTCCAGTTTCCATTCCCCTGTCCACTCTGAGGTTTCCTCGGAAGCATATCTGCTTAAAATAGGTACCAAAGACACATCTTGCTTACAACTAAAAGATTTGTGTTTGAGTGGCATACAAACAGGAAGAGGAGTTTGCAAGAAAACGAATCAAAGAAGCCATAAACACCAAAGAGGAAGGTCGAATTTTGACAACCACACAGTTTATCATGCCCATCTAAGAAAGCTACCCATAAAGGTCCTTCAGACAGAAACTGGCCCTTGGGCTTGGGCTGGAGGTTTCTTGCCTGCAGTCTAGACTTTCACAAAGTCCTTTGTCAACGCGCCGTTTAGGTATGTCATATAGGAAGGACTTTTCCAGCTCGCAGCGTGCCAATATTACCAACCCAAAAATGGGTTGGTGAATAAATTAGACCCAAAACCAATCAGAATCAAGATCTCAAAGAAACTGTCATTAAAATGTAAATCGATGCTTTGTTATTCTTGTCACGGCGAGGTCATGACCTCATGCGGACAGTTAAAGTGTTGGAAGTTGCTCAACAGGTCACGGGATACTAGATCTTAAAGGAATATTAGCAGCAAGCTACAAACGCTTATCTATGCATGAAGGATAATTTCGTTTCCACACTAACAGGGGCAGGCAAAAGCGTCACATTTGAATTGGCTCCTTTTGTGTTTGATTACATACGAAACAGAGGTGACAAGACGATGGTTCTCCATATTGTTACCTTGGTATCCCTGATGAAAGATCAGGTTTAGTCCATGCAAAAACGTGGCATTGCGGCCTCGTACATCGGAGATGATTGCAGTGACGAACAAATCAAGGACATACTTGATTTGAAGTTCATGAATGTCCTTGGAAGTCCAGAAGCGCTACTCAACAATTACCGAAACATCTTTTGCTGATAAAAATCCGAACTGAGAGCTATAGGGAAGTGTTAAGTGTGTATAATCTTTTTTTAGGAATCGATTTATTGTATATTCAAGTAATGTTTTAAGTTGCATTCGTGGTTACTTCCTTGCCCTTATTCCTACATAGAAACATCACTTGGGGCTTAATTTATAGGTTTCTGCTTACACCGATTGAACCCTCACTTGTATTATTTTGGATGATCACCACGGTTTTTAAGTTGGCGAGCAAATCAGGAGATATAGAACTCAGTTTATTCGCCAGACATATCATTGTCAATATTGTAATAATTGTCCCCCCCCCCCCCGAACTCCTTGGTTCACATCAAGATTGTTTTTGTGGCTTCAATGTCAGTTCCAGTGAATAATTTGGCTCTGTACTGAAATACATCCAGCTATTCCAATTTCCTAGATTTTCGGTATAGTTATTCCAATTTCGTATAGGCTTGCTAACCAAGCTGTGTATTCTTTATTTTTCTTGTGAAAAACTGTCACCTTTATTTCAATTTCACCTACTAGCTGAGAAGAGAAATAAGCAGCGAAAGGTCTCTGATCACCTTGGTTACATTGCAAATGAGTGCCATTCCATTTAATATCCACATCCTCCACTGATGAGATTTTCTGAAGAGGTATACGAAAAATGGAACTCCTGAAGGTTGTAGGACTGAAGACGAGATTTTCTGAGAGGGAGCAGCAAAGCAAAAATTTCTGAAGGTTATTAGACATATCGGGCACATTTTCTGAGGGGATATATGTGTATTAATGCATCTTTCCAAGGGCTTTGGGGGAACTTTGCATTTTTTGGAGGGTAAAGGAAAATGTCAAAGTACCTCGTCAGTGGGGGGGGGGGATATTAAATGGAATGGCCCTGAAGTAGCACTCCAGGATCAAAATGATGTGCATAAGTCAGGACACACTGTAAGATCTACTGGTGAGGGAGACATTTCTGCTTTAAAGCTTCAAAATTCTCCATTTTCTGTATTTCATGAAAAAGAGAGCATTGTTACCCGCAGAAAATCAATCAGTGTTTTGACTGATAAAGAAGTTGCCAGTGCATTCAAACTACAGGATTCCACTTTATTAAGCAATGTATCGCATCAGCTGCAATTTGTAGTTTCTGCCAGCATCCTGAGTCTCAACTTCACCTTTTTCAACAGAATTTCCAATGCGAGGGACTTGCTGAGTCACTCTTTCTAAAATGCTCTATTTGTCCAAATACAACGGATTTGAAAACAAGCAAGAGACTGGGTGGTGTTAGTGTAGGGGCTCAAGGGGTAAACAGGAGGTCTGTTTTGGCCTCTCAAAAACTTGGCCTTGCTGGTTTAGCAGATTTCTGTTCGAGAATGAATATATCACCCCAGTAAATAAAAATACCTGCAATGCACATTTAATACAAGTTGAAAAGGCTGGGGTAGAGCATGCAAAGGTCCACATGCATAATGCAGCAACTACACTGTTTCAACTTGTCAAAGCAAAACATCCTGAAAATATCGAAGTTGAAGATGGATGATGTAGAGATGATAGCAAACGTTGAAGTTACTGTGGATGGTATATGGCCAAAAAGAGGCCATTCCTCAAAGACTGGTGTAGTTTTTGTGTTGTCAGTAGTCACTGGAGAAATTCTTGACTACAAAGTGAAATCCCTAATATGCCATGAATGTCGAGCCTACGAGCAGAATGACAAAGACTCTGATGTACACAAGGCATGGAAAGAGAACCATCAGGCCACTTGTCAAATCAACCACAGTGTTAGTTCTGAGGAAATGGAGGCATCTGCTGCTGTACAAATCCCTGTCAGGAGCATCAGTAACCTGCAACTCAAGTACACAACATTTGTCGGGGATGGCGTCAGTAGCAGTTTTGGAAAACTACAAGAAGCTATGAAAGCAACATTTGGTGGAAAGTATGTGGTAGAAAAAGGAGAATGTGTCGGACATGTCCAGAAGAGAATGGGTACAGCTGGTACGCAGTAATCTCTTTGTCAGCAGTGGTGGCCAATGTAGAAATCTCTTAGTTCTTATTCTTACTTTTTATCTACAATCTACCTTCGGACAAATATTTCTCGAGTAAGCTCACAAATGCTATAGATGACAGACAGAGATATTTTCTACCCTCTGCATGCATGGCCAAAGTGGATCAAGTTGTTGTTTTGGAGCAAGCCCTTGACAGGCAAGGGAACATTTCAGCTAACACTGTTTCTTATTGGAAATGGCTGTCTTCCTGAGCTTATAGTGAAATGGGTACTGTCTTCTCAGTATTGGGCAGTAGATAGAAAAAGAACCATTGAGAAAAGGAGAAAACAAGTGGAGTGGATTTGGCCAACAAGGAGACAAAAGGAAATTACTGGTTTTACTTTGATCTCCATTACAACATGTATGTTTCCCTAACGGGTTTTGAAAGAAAAAGACAGTAAGTTGAGCCAACCAGAACCTTGACATATTGTTGAAAAAAACACTGACACAAGTTTAGCTCTTTGGATACATCCCCGGCAACATTTTTGCCTTTGACCTTTTTTATGAGGGCTGCCTGTAAAAGAACAGCGCAATGCTTTATTTACTTACTGAATGGTGATATATTACAACAAACTTACAGCATTAATCCGTGCTCCATTCTCTTATAACTGGACCTAAATTACTATAATTCTTATTTTAGAGTGATTCACGATAGACAACAATGTCAACACAAGGAAGCAGTTTAAGGTTACTCCGGACCTTTACAGATTTTTACGGTTGCTTGTTTGTTCTTTTACAGAATTGAAGAAACCGCAATCCATTTTTTTCCGAAATCTACATTCATTTCTTATGTCACTCGAAATGTTACGCGCGTGGTAACCAACACCATGCGCAAGGCCATAGGCATCCCCTACTGTCAATTTCGGCACATTTAATGGGTCCAAAAACGTGGATACTGGTGAAAGAGCAGTGGCAAGACCCACTCATGAGGGTGGCAAAGGGTTTTTATGTCACGCGTGATTGCCCCCAAATTAGCCGCGTGAAAAGGTACTAAGCAGTGATTTTCGCACAGAACTGACCGAACACAGCAAAATCCCTTTTTTAAAAATAGTAATCAAAAAATATTGAGTGCGTTGATATATGTTTCTTCTGTATCATTTTAGTGTCTCTCTGTCAAAAAGTAATAGCCTGGGTATCAGGTCCAGTGGTACTGATAAAGGAAGCTGAACCTGGCACTACCTCGAAAGAGCCAAAAGAACTGCCAAAACAGAGTACCAAAAGTCCAAACGGCCAGCACCTGAGGAAGATGAAACAATGTAGGCAAAGTTGCGTGAAGGCAAGTGTTAAAAGGAACCCTCATCAGGAACAAGAACTGGCAGAACTAAAAGAAGGTGTTGTACAGTTTCATTTAAAATGATTAACAACCTCTTCCTAAACCTAACTATGGATCTCTACGCCAAAAACAGAATCCATAGGCATGTGTGCTAGGCAGCCTAAACCAACAGTGTACAATAGTTTTATTGGATTATCCTTTTAATAGCGAGGTTTTATGGCAATCAATCAGCGTACAATTTAATCTGTTACAAACTAGGGGATGACTTATGGACACATATTTGACAGGGGAGGTGCAATTGATTGTTTTGTGTTGTTAGCCATTCGGCATTGAAGTGTTTAGGCAGCGCTATAGGAATTCAGACTCTTATCAGGCCCGGAGCACCAAATACATTAGATATCAACAAACACTTATCATCAATGAACATCATCCCTTTGTATCTTCTTTTGCCCAATTACAGAATTATCAAAGTATGGAAACAGTACCACTGAAGCTGGCCTTCATGTCAGATTTGGATTGTGTGCACAACAATTCCGCCTCCCGACAGACAGAAGAACTAGCGGAAAAGTTGCCTACTTTAGTACAAGTTCTAGATTGTGTCCTGAAGAGATCATTCATACTTCCTTGAAATAACATCATGGGAACTGTGAGGCAGTGTCTCATACAATATTTTTTTTAACTCTAGAGCATTATCAGGGGTGTACAAAGTTGCACAATCAGGATAAAAACCACGAAAGATCACAGTCCAGCCAGTCCTTACAGTCATCCTGGATAACTCGACCAGCAACCGCAACAAAAACTGAGACCATGGCCTCCCCACCTATAGCTTCACAGGAAGAACAGGAAGATCCACTGGACATGACGGATATGGACCTTACATTCGAGTAAGGTAATATTGACCTTATTTGAAAACGATAACAGAGATTCTGTTAGGATCATGATGTAGTTCAATGCTGTGTGAAAAGCTGGAAATTAGCATCAAAAGTAACCATTTTGTTAATAGTTTTAACTCAGTAAATGAATTTTGCTAGTTTTTTAAGTGTAAGTTCCATCAGTTGATCTAAGTTTTGTGTGATCATTCCATACATTCTTTATTGTATATATTTTGCAAGGTTATCGAATATATAAAGAGGCATTATTGTAACAACTAGAAAGATTTTGTTTATACAGATCTATAAGTTGTGGTTTTGAGGTTCCCCTGGCTCTTGTGGTTCTTGTGGTTCTTGTTCTTCCCCTGGTTCTTGTGGTTCCCGAGCTTATTGTCTAGAACCAATCCCGTCCCCTCCCCTGACCTGCTGACCCCACCCACAGAATAAAACTGCTCAAAGAAAAAAGAGATGGCAGCTATGATAGTTTTAGCTAATATCCAGAAATCGTTCCTCATTAGCCCATTACTGCTAGCTCTCATCATAAACAATTGTCTCTCGGTAAAATTAGATGAAGAAACGAAAGCCTTGGTTCAGCTTGTGGTCGAAAATAATAATAGGAGTCTCGGTTTGCAAATGGACCAGTTCGTGCGATTAGATGTGTTATTGCGGGATCCTTGATCATATTTTCTGGATCTAATCCTTTCTTGTCCGTCTTGTAAGGACAATAATGTTCAAGAGTTTCTCCATCCCATCTGCTGGAAAGATGGCAGTAATGACTACGACCAACCACGACTTCTTTATGGCCTTCAAAACGATGTGCTCCTTGTTGGCAGAGTCTACCTGCGCAGAAATAACCCCCAAATCCTCAGTCATGATCGAGGTATTCTTTCTCAAGTGAAAGCTGATTTTCAGCCTGTTCCACAGGGGTGGTGTTACGAGAAAGTTGTGTTGATTTTTTTTATCTCGCACATAAGCGCAGGTATGACAATCACTGACGTCCAAGTCCTTTGTCAACAAAGTTTGTTTGATGAGTATGGTTTAAGAAAGATGTGTTTTCTTAAGGAAAAGGGGGAAATCTTAGAATGCTCTCCGAGTTTTTTAGCCAAAGATTGCAAGGTTAGTTCCTCATAACTGCATGGACTAGGCGTGACGTTTGCCTCGTGGTGGAGAAGCAATGCGAGTTCTTTTTGTGTTTTTCTTCCTCTTCTAATGGACTCCCATTGTGTGTGACTGTCGAGTCTGGCTTTCGCTGTGACAATGGCTCTTGTGCAACACAGATTGTCGTCATTATTGATGCGAATGATCGACTTTTTGGAAATCTTGAGAATGCTGATGGGTCGGTGACCAGGTTTGATGTGTCGTTTTCCCCCACTTCCTTCTGGTGGGCGGATGACTTGAGTAATGGATAATTGAAAGGAATCATCCATTTCAAATTGCTCATTGCTGTTGAGGGCTTCACTCAATCGATTGAAAAGGCCATCTAGTCGATCCCCGCCTTCTCTCCATTCCCCAGCACGTAACCCCCAACCTTGAAAATTGGATGTTAATCGATTTGAACTTAATGTAAAATAGAGAAGATCTCGGTCATGTAAATCGGGTGTAGTTGCTAAGACACGATTGACAGCAGGCCTCAAACCATCTTGCAGTGCTGGAACCAAATGGGGAGTGTCCACAAAGTTTCCTGCTTGTCTTAAACGCGTATTGAAATGTCTCTCACGAACCCCCATGTGATTGCTTCTTCTATCCACGTAGGGTTCAAGCTCGAATTCAAATGTTCCCGTTGAACGCGTATTCATTGCCCCGCCGCTCTGTTGAATGAGACGTGATTGAAATGCACACTGGCGCTCAAAGTTGTCCATGGCTTCATTACACAATGCATCTTCCTCTTCATCGCTTTCAGTCATTGTTTCATAACAAATTAAATCATCGTCCGAATCACTGAGGTCTAAACCAAGGGACGCTAAGCGGGTCTCGTAGTTTCTTTCAACATTTTCACCAACATCTTTAGGTAGTTGGTTTGCCATGTTGAGCCAAATTGTAATGAAACGAACCGAGATCGCTTCTTTTAAACCCTTTTTTCATACCACGCGATTTTTATTTAGATTACATAATTTGAGTCTTTCACGTGAAACACAACATGTGATGGTTTTAGTTGAATTACATAACAGTGACTTTGAATTACATAACAGTTGAATTAGTTGAATTACATAATGAGGGGAGGGGGCTACCCCTATAAACGTGTAATTTTCACGTGTTATTATTATATAACTCGGTTATACAATTCCCCGTAATTCATTGCGAGATGAGACATTTGGCATTATAAAAGGAGAGAGCAAAAGAAGGTGAATTCATACGATGTCCCGAGTTGGCGACATCTTGAGAGAGATTGGAAACGAATTAGCGTTTACCAAGTCCACGAGTTTGAAAACTTTTGCTGCTCAATTGAAGAAAGAAGATCAACTCATTTCCGTTCCGACCATTTACCCCCAGTTGACTTGTGAGTGGTTTATTGAAGGATTGAATTATTGCTGCCCGCAATGGAAACACGAGTTCAAGAGACCCAAGACTCCGCCGCCCCTGAAACTCCGGAGATCGAACCAGTTGTGAAAAAAATCAAGACCGAAGGACGGTTCACTCACACTGTGGCTGTCCCAAAGATTCAGCCGAGAGTTGTTGCCACTGCGGAGAGTCATTGGCAGAAACTACCTCCCGGGATCCAGGAGAAAATTCAAGACATGGCAGCGCGTGAAGCCCATCGAGAAAAGTTGAATAAGGTATGTGGAGAAGATGAGTCTCTTTTGATTGAACAATGTTTTGTTTGCAAGAAAGAAGAGTGGGGGATATTGTGGACACCCTGTTGTCAAAAACCCGCGCATTTGGAGTGTTGTCCTGCACCCATTCATATTAACCCCGGTTTGCGTCAAGTGTGTATGATATTGGATATCGAAGGTTTCGTTCTCCGAGGGAATAGAGTGATTGTTCGCGAAGTGGGATGGTGCGACATGAATGGATTTTCGGATAGCTTTCATTTTAAACCTGAAGTTCAATACAACTCTTTATCTCCGAGGGATAAGCGGACTGTGAGTTACGTGTTCCACAACATCCATGCGCTTCCTTTTGAAGCACGCTCACAAGAGAATGCCGCCGAGGGGTATTTGGTCGAGTTTGTAGTGAAAACGTTGCACGAGAAACTCTCTTCCCTCGATAAAGATGTTGTCGCCTACAAGGGAGGAACAATTGAAAAACAGTTATTGTCCCGATTGAATATTCCACACGTTGATTTGGAAGCTTATGATTGTCCCAAAGCCAACTGTTTGCTTTGGAACGGATTCGAACCTCTTTTTGATTGTGGTCATCACACTCATTCTCATTCCCATTGCCCTCGAGTGGAAACGTATTTGTTTTACCAATGGATGACTTGTCATTCTTGATAGGTAATGGAAGAAATGAACACGTATCAGAATATCTCGCATTGATAAAAAAAACTTTTGTTATTTAAATAGGTGATTAAAGAAATGGAGGCGTCAATGATTTGG